>CM029360.1:29479188-29512780 GCA_017140985.1 Hormaphis cornu
CATAATTTATAATATGGCACCGTTGAACCGAAATTTATTGCTGCGGCGAAAAAATAATAACCACAATTGTGCCGCGTGCCGGATCATTGGCGAAAAGAGAAAAATATTACGTATTACTACAGGAAGAATCCTCGTGAAAACATTCCGACGAATTATCGAATGATTTTAATAACATTTTGTCGGGAAACTCGGCGTCAGCGCAAAAGTTTAGCATTTAGCACTTACGTAAATTACGCGCAAAAATTTGTATACTGAACAGTTTGTATAGCGTACGAATTAATTTTCATGGGTTTAACAGAGAATCGAAACGTCTCGAAAGTTTGCACGACACGAGTATATTAAAGGTTTACGAATATTAATTTGCCAACGCGTGTGTATTAAACAGAAATTATCACGTGGTTTGTTGGTAACGTCGCGAAGTATAAAAGGAGCAAACATTTGAAACGCAAAGCTGTACGTTACAAGACGTGAACAATTATTAAACAATTGTATTGAAATGTTTTTGATGAATTAAATATTATGTCGTATGCTTGACTGTGGCGCTCTGGTGCAGACATTTTGAACATTTGAAAATCGTACGAGTTGTAGAAGCGAATTTATTCTATTTTTACTGTGGACGTATGTAAAACGACGGGACTGCAGTGACCATTTGAATTAGCTGAAATATCTGAATCAAGTGCACTGCGTTCGTTTACTCGTTTTATGTTTATATAGTAATAAATAACTAGCGACATCCTAATTAGTACACTTGTACACTAAACTTTGATACAAATCTCTATCGCAGTTCGATGGTTGATAATAATTTTTGCACCGATCACCAACATCCAAAACAATTCATGCATTTTTATGCGACTTTATAGTTTATTTTACGTTTCATGTTTAGTTGTGTAGAGTTTTGTACTGAAACTATCGTTAAACGAAAAAATACTGTGTACGTGGAAATAATAATTGTCATATTATTCTCTCGTTCATGTTTTTTAAATATGTTTATTATAGTTATTCAAAAATTAAATCCAAACATCATCTATTGCCGGAAAACAGTTCTAAATATTTTTCGAGTTGAATCAATCAAAATCAAAATACTTTATTTGAATTTCTAAATTTTTTTATAATTAAGTGCGGAGGTCGTAAATTTTATAAGGTTTCATTTTATTTTTTCAAAAAAAACAGTACATTTTAAACAATTCATCAAAATAGAACCTTATTCGGACGGAAAAAGTTTGAGAATAAGAAAGTTACAAAAATAACTAACAGTTTTGAGGCGAAAATACTAATGATAATAATAGTATTTATTTTAGGTAAATATTTTTACGTCCGAACGGCAAAAGTACGGTAATTAAACATAAATTTTAAAATAAAGAGATAAAAAGAAAAAAAACAGTTTTGAAATTTATTACTAAACTAAATTATTTCAAATATATATCATTTATGGAAAGGATTATTGTTTGTATGCTTTGTAGCAGCGTTATGTGGAAAATTCAATAACGTTGTAAAATGTCTTGTAATTCACATTAAAATGACGTCTCGTGACTTTTCTGAATTAATCGTTTTTTTTTTTTGCTAATTTTAAATTGACATTATTGTTTATCAATCATAATTGAATCCGTGTATCCATCGATATTGAATACAAAACTAGTTGTTGTAAAGTAGTAATATGAAAACGAACGCTTTTCGAAATCTAAAATTCGTTTGTCGAACATTTCACTGTTTACGTGCCCGCAGTAGATTCATTCGCGGTCGACGCAATACCATTTTTAAAATACGCAGAGCTTGTTCGCGGTTGGCTGTCCGCGAGGTGTCGTATATGGTCACGGCCCAGTTAACCGCGATGAGCGCGTGACGAACGCGTTTATTAGTACCATATATCGATGAGGCGGGGAACGAGCGATATTTTTTTTATCGGGAAAATGGCTGCGTATCCAGTTTCGCTTTAGAGTACTCGCCACTCGACGTTTTTAACGTCGCAAGACTAGTCACGTAGACAATCTATAAGTTCAGCTAGTGTTAAAAGTTTAAATATCAAGCTCAACAAGTCCGGCTGTATAAATGTAATGTGTCATCGGTGTGTCCATCCGTTTTAAGGCGGCCCCGGTTATGGCACTCGACAGCGTTACACGAAAACGAAATTTGTCCACAAACTGATAATATAGGTGGCGCGAATTTGTAGTTAAACTTTGTGTGGTTGTACGTTCAAATGACCGTTAAAAAATTACTTTTTTTTGGGGCGATTGGTAGTTGTTTATGGAGCTCTTACGTTGGAAAAATTATTCGTGAAAATCCATACTGTTGCGAATCGGTGCTCGTGCACTCTCAGCTTGTGACAAAATGACGTTTCGATGGAAAGAGAAGGCGGATTTTAGAAAAAAAAAATGGCTATCCAGCTTTTTTCCGTGCGATTTCTCGAACACTTTCCGAATCGCAATACTTCCTGGTCTATCCACAGTGTGATACATAAAGCACCTCATTTCCAGCTGCTTATTTGTTTTGTGAAATATAAATGATTATCAGCTGTACGTGTCGATAGTCGATTTTTTCACGGCTAAGTAGAAGAATCGTTATTTCCTGCAATTTTTACTATCTAATTAATTTAATCGGAATGGATGACGGACGCCATCATGCCGTTAAAATTTCGAGTTATTACGAACAGTTTGAAGTTGCTGTTATAGGGCACTCGACGTGATTAAATTGTATTGATTTTCGAACGCAAAACGAAAATATGTTTTATACGCGTTTTTCGCGTATAAAACAATTTTGCGCCACGAACAACGTATCGCGTAAGGGCTATATTTTACTTCCGGCAAGTGAAAAACGTATTTGCAAAGTGATTTCCTTTACGAAATATGTGATTGACAAGTTTACCGTTCAAACTCGAAACGAAATAGAAATGTTACGTTAAAAAATTATTATTTGTACCTATAAGAAGAAGGGTGATTCTATTCAAGTGTGTGTGTACACAAAGACGAATATGAAGAATTGAAAATTTTCATAATTTCACTTATATTACTTGAATTATTTAGGGCGTACCATTATAATCCGATTGAAAGTATTGAGTCTATATTAACGTCGAGTAATCGAAAAATAGTATTTAAGTACTTAACACGAATTTAAGGGAAATTTAAGTTTTTTTTCATTTCATTTACCGACAACCGGTATTAAATTTTTTTTTTTTACTCGTACAGTAAAAATCTGAACTTACTAAAAGTAAGTTACACGCCTATCTACCGCATTAAAATATTACTGCAGTGTCCGTTCTACATTTTCTACGGAATTAATCGTTTTGACATAATAATTTTGTTCATATAACAACGAAATTTATAATTTATTTCTGAAAAAAGAACGGACTTCAAATGAAAAAAAAAAAAAATGTTTTTTTTAATCATCGGTGATTTCTACGCGCGCCGAATGTAAATGAACGTCGTTCGACGTCCGGTGATAAAACAAAATATATTTTATAAAAACCGTACAGATGGATGAATGGGTGGTAAAAAAAAAACAAAAATCATTCGATCGGCGACGGAAAACAATGACGACTCATTTTATCCGAAGAAACGTCACGCAACTAAATGACGATCTTATACATATGTCACAAACGTATTCACAAACTGCCCGGGAAATTAAGAAAAACCTAAATCTTTTTTTTTTTTACACGTTTTCCATACAAATTAGACGCGATAATATCACTATTAAACGTCCGAACACGGTGTATTTACACAGTCAAAGTACCGTGTCCTGTCGGTGTCGACACGGTCGTTGTTTCGTGGGAGACAATGACGTGCCGACGTTGTCGAAACGAGCCGTTCCCGTTTTTGGGTTTCTCGCGCAGTCGGTTGATTTACGTTACGGACAGAAACTCTATTGTTTTGTTTTTTCGGATTTGGTGTCGGAGCACCGAAACGACAACGTGAGATGACACACACGCAGCACTAAGACGATAGGAGTAGAAGACACGAGTAGAATAGGATTTTACATCCCGACCGTTACATACAAAATCGTTATAGTATTGTGAACGCTCGTTTTAAAACCGGAAACGTAAAAATCGTTCGACCCGAATCGATCGCTGCGACGAAATGTTTTTACCGCGAAAATTAATTTTAAAAGTGCCCGCAGTAGACCGCAGAGATTGACGAGCACGTCGTCTGCACCCGAGAACGAAGTGCGTAGTAATTTTTGGAAACACTGTGTTTAGATTATGAGCGGGACGGGGAACGTGTCGTCGATTCGACTTCGGAGAAACGTTAATTACGGAAAACGTGTTTTTCGCACATCGATTCGATTTCTTGGCCATATAACATCCGAAACGACGATCGGAACGAGTTGAAACATATGACATTTAAACGGGTACGATACAGATTTTTTGAAAGTTTCAAGTGATTTCGGTAATGTTTGAAATTCTCGAAAAATGTACCGTAGACTATTGTAGACAACTGTGCTTCCTAACAAATCGTACTTTCGAAGGCAATGACTTGTATAACAGTGCGTTCGAAACACGACTTCCAAGCCTCGCGCCAAAGCGTAGACGCTAATTTTTTTTTCTCGCTATATTTTGGCACTATACGTTGTGTTGACTTTATTTAATTTTTAAAATTTTTGATAAAAGCTTAAAAATAAAACGTTTTTTTTCTAATCAAAAATAAAATAAAAACGTATTTATTCGGTCGCTTTTACGAGAAGCGTGGACAACGACAGTAAGTATAATAATAACGCGATGGCCTCGCAGCAAACGTTTTGTCGGGAAAACGATCGTCAACGGAATGATACAATATAATTAATCGTTCCATTAGCCGTCGCCACTGCGAATCTGCCGTTTTTCTCTCTACGCGTTTGTTCAATTCGTATTTAAAGTAGTACGATTTCCAGACGGTCGCATTTTTTTTCCAATTTTTTCATTCTCGCCGACGTGTTCCACGCAAATGAACGGACAAGATTAATTGTCGGGAATACATTATTACCGATTCGCGTACACACGATAATAATACACGCATATTACGCGTCGATGACCGTCCCCGATCGGAAAAACAGACGTTTCCAGACCGGTATTTTTAAATTTTTTTTTATCGGTTTACAGCTGCTTCGCGCCAATGCAAATTCACTCCGGATCGGCAAATCCTTTGTTTATTTTGCTTTTTTTTTTCATACTGTTGTTACGACGGAGAGTATAATTTCAAAACAAACTCCGCGATTTCGTTTGCGTAACGTATAGGACGATTATACGGGTCTACAACGCGGAGTGTATGCCTGCAATACTCGGTAAATAGAAACAACAACAAAAAAACAGCGCTGGAATATGTTTATTTTATCTTTCGTCGTATTAATCCGACCGTACGCGTTTTTATCGTCCGACCCTCGGCAGATTATTATTACGCGATACACAACGGCCGTACCGCGAAAAACGCGTCCGAAACATTTTTTTTGTAACCGGAAGAATAGTAAAAAAAAATTTAATGTATTCAAATTAAAACTGTTCATATTCATTTTTTTCCCGATGTTTCGATTGGACAATAAAAACGTTCGGACCAATAACGCCATATACACGCGTCTCGGATTCGAATCTACTTCGTTCCTACTTTTTTTTATCGTTTTTTCTCCAGTTTTCTGAAAGTCTATAATTTGAAACTCGTTTTTTTTTAGTTCGATTTAAGTGGATAGAATCAACGTCGTAGGAACATCCGTCCGAACGGTAGACGTCATGACGAATCGTTTTTAAAAATTATTCCTATACCGCCATAATACAGATATGTACGTTGTACGTACAAACAGTCCCTGAATCCCTATAGTTTGCGTTTGTAAGACGTTTGTAAAAAATCGTCGTTTATTGTACGGATCCCGGAGTCAAGCTCACCGAATTCCTAAAACAGTCCAAGTTTTTTTCGGAAGATGGAATAATTTTTTCAGTTACACGCGAGAAAAAATCATAAAACGAACACAGTATACCGTATTGAAAATATCTCTGAGGTGTCTGTATTTCCGTTTTCAGTGAAACGCGTTTTAATATCGTGTTTAGAAAAAAAAACGCGCGTAAAAACCGTTTTCAACCGGACGTGTTGTTCAGAACTCTACGACGAAACCGCGCTCGAAATTGTTTTAGAAACGAAAATAAACGATACTGGAATTTCGAAAACGCGTGCAAAGACGGGCCTCTATAGTTCACACACGCGTGTACACGAACAAAATATGTGATATATATTATACCCGCAGAATTCGCTGGAATTGAAAGTATTATTCGTTTGAAAATAAATATTATTAAAAAACTGTGACGCGTACAGTGTGTGTAGAGGAATATTATTACCGAGCGCGTACCGCAACAGCGTATTATTCTCGGACGTTGAATTTTTTTTTTCTCTTTTCCCAACCACTCTCTCGTTTTAACGGATTCAATCCGAACGAATAGTGGTATAATTTTTGGATTCTGAAAATTACTGATGTCGAAAATCGCGTTTTCGTCAAAACATCGTCCACGCGGAAGTTCTATATGCGGGAACGCTAAAAAATTGTTGTTTTTTTAAATCAAACGATTGGTTCGACCGGGTTTAGAAACGCTCGGCGAACTTTACGACATCATCACCGTGACGCGGCCGCAGACGAGTGAAGATCGTCGTTCCCGCATAAAAATATCCAAAGGACTCGGTCGTCATAACGTCTCGCGCACCGGCTCGCCGAAGGAAGATGAAAATCTCTAGAGCGGACCAGAATGAGTCCTTCGCTGCGAATAGAAAAATAAAATATCATTTTACTCGCGGAGAGAGAGATACGCTTCGCGATAGCCCCGCGTATCGGTTTTGCGTGCGTATAACGTTATTATTTTCATGACGGTATAATATCGCGTTGCTCACGAACTTGCGGGTTTTACAAAAGCAAAGAAAAAAAAACGGACAATTTTATATAAGCTATCGGCCGCAAACGACGACGACGACAATAATATACTGTCGCGTGCAAAACGCGGTCGCATCGATTAGAATCGCGAGCTAGCTAGTATTATTATTATATTTTATTGGAGCGAGAAGTGCGGCCGTGTACTAATATAGCGTACGAATAACATAGTTTGCATAATCACTGCGACATAATAGTGTAGCGTACGAACGGTGTATAAGGAGAGCGCAGTAGTACAGGTATTTGTAAATTTTTTTTTATAATATTAGCATAAAAAAGCCAAAGTAATTTCGCTCATGATCCGCCGTTCTGTACCGTTGATTTCTACACGTATACAATATTATGTGCGTTTGTCTGTTCGTCGTCGGGGTATTAAAAACAAAACCGACCCTGCGAAGTCGGTCGTGTCGACTTTTAGTTTCGGTGAAAAACCCGACGTAAACGTTCCAATCGAAAAATTTCACTCGTGAAAGAAAACAATCGAGATTATAAATTTTTACTCACAATATACCGTCGCGCAATAAACTAACGCGTCGTACAAACGCGAAACGGCAAAAACTCGATACGCCGCTGAATTTTTAAGACAAACGTCGTGACCGACATCGTTCTGCGCGACGCGTATGTTTAAACAACGATTGTGTTTGATTCCACGCGTTTGCGAAACACGTCGGTCGTAACACTATATTACACACACACGGCACACACACCAAACGATGTTATTATAACACCTATAAGAGGAACGATCCTATTCCTTTGTAGTTTACACGCGTTGTTTATTTAGGTTTTTGGATGTATTTTTTTTTCCACTTGCATATCACTGTTGTACCGTCTGCGAAATGTCACGGTAGCGGTTTGAAAAGAATCCCTCGTCGTTTATCCATACGCGAAAACCACTCAAAAACGTGGTATCTACGGATTAATCTGAAGTAAAGTGTCTTTTAGCAGACATTAATGTGGATTCAACCACCGAAATGAGAGATTGTCAAGAAATATTTACGTTTCCGTAAAGTTTGACCCACTGGGTAACTAAAGTACAGTAGGACGAGAAAAATGCTTCCGTTTGAAGATAAAATTGATTTTTTTGCAATCAATGATTCATCTCGGAAATGTTGGTGACGAAAGTGTCAAGTCAGAATGTTAAAATGTGAGTGTTTTAACCGCGCTCAACCGTGAGCCAGTTTCGTGTAACCGTACGATTATTAGCCGTACTCATTAAATTAACTGCGAAAAATAGGTTTACGCAGATCGTATGGATCAGGAAGACTCGGAGGATTTCAAATAGCGTATTAATAATAATTGTTCAACTCAGATTTAAGGTGATATTATATTCGTACGTCTCGATGAACTTACATTCTGTAGCCGTACATCGGAGATGGGGTCTTTGAAATTTTACTTCCGCCGCGAGACACGCGGTTTGCTCCTTTAAAGTCGGCCAAAATGGTCCCAAAAAAAACACGCGTTCTATTTTTAAGTGAGATATAAACCTCTGGTTGGCGTGGCCACCTTCATATTTTTTCCTTCGATCACAGGTAATTATAGAATAATAGTGCACACCTAATCCGGATTTTCGTATAAAAACTAATCCGTCGCCATAAAGTTGTTGTCCGTGTCGATTAGACGACGTTGAGAAGAACGCGAAACGACGCGATTAATAACGAAAATATACACGACCGAGTTATATTTTGTTTACTCTTTGCGTTCTTAATTTCGGTCGAAATATCCACTACCGTATATTATATTTTATAGGGACGACGCGGAGTTAAATAATATAAAAACAACGTTCTAATCCTCGCTTTACTCTCGCGCAAACGAAAACTTTAGTACCGTTTCATGTTCGTCGTGCACAGATTTATACGGATCAAGTTTTACGAGGACGGTAAAAATACTCAAAACGGATTATACGACTGGAACTGCGGATACAGTGTAAGCACGATGCGAAGCGCATAAAAAGAACGAGTTTTACGAGAACGGGGACGAGATCAACTCAATCTTGGCAACCTCAGGGTCCGTAGTTTTATGTCACAGCGTTAAGAATATCACTGTTCTAAGTAATTTAAAGTGCCCGCACTGAAATTATAAATTTTTATACGATGATGGACCGTATTTCGCATAATATAAAAACGGTCGTTATCAAAACGGTACTCGACTATAATATATTGTGAGAAGAAGTAAACCTTAAAAAAAAAAAATATTTACATTTTTTATCATATGAATTACTATTATGTATTTCGTATTGTTGTTCATAACTTGTTGTTGATTGGCTGGTTTTGTTACGCGAAAGAAACAATTTTGAAACCGATCACTTTTAATGTAGAATGTTTTTTCTTTTCTTAGTTTAATTGAATAGAAAGTTCTAAAATTGTATTATTTTTTACGTAAAAAATTTGCCGTTAAAATATATATTGTCTTTTGTCTACATTGAATCGTTTATGAAACTCATATTTAGCTCACTTTTAATTTATGCGGAATTGTATATAAACAATTTCGTGTATTTAAGTTATATTTTCGTAGCGAAGGGCGGTTTTATAATTTATTTTTCCACTTGTTTTTCGTGTTAGAAGAACTGCAACTATATTGTTCAAATTATTTTGCGTTATTACACATTCTGACAATTTTCGAATAAAATAAGACACAACTTTTAGCAATTTTATAGTTTGTAAATTTTGAAAGAATTTTTTGTATTTAATTTTATTATAATTTACAAACTCGAAATTTGTATACGACCTTAACAACACAATTTTCAATTTATGTTTTTAACCATGAAAAAATCATGCTATAACCAATTAGAATTTTGTTTGTAAATGATTTAAATCAGTTTTTACCTCGTAAATATTTTGTTATTTTATTTATTAATTTTTTTTTTTCTGCGATAAATCCAGCAAATTGTTTTCGTGGTTATTATACTTTCCACTTAATGAAAGAATAATCGGAGAACGAACGCGGTACAAATTTCAATTGATTTCGACTGTTTTAAATGATAAATAATAATATAGAATTTTAAAACGTCAAAGATTTTTTTTTTTCGATATGTTTATACCGACTAAACGCTCTCAGAACTATTATTCTTGTAATTTATGATTTACTATTGCCTTAACCAATTGAAACTCCTTTATAGTACCAACACAGGAATAACCAACGCGAAACAGTGCGATCGCCGTGCTCTCACCATTTTATGTTTAGTAGTTGATCGTTAGATTTTTAATTTAAAATATGTGATTTTTCAAAAAAACTAGTTTACGTCTTGTTTCATCGATTATCGCGATGGTTTTTCTCCGATCCTAAACTATAATTTTTAGTGAGTGCAATTGTTGCACATCGCGTTATTTACGTGTAAAAATTGTGAATGTTTTTAACACGAAAAATGCATTGGAAATTTGAAAATTATTATGTTTTTAGTTGTAAAAAAAAAAAAAAACATTTTTAGTCGCCGATTTCGCTAGAAAACACGTCGTAATGACCACATATTGTTATTACAGTATCGTTGGGCTAAAATTATTGCGAAAGAAATATAGTCGTCGTTTTCTTTCCTACGTTTCGATCGTGTGGCGCGTAGGTTTGGTCCGTTGTTAAATCGTAACCGAACCGAGCTCCTGGCTCCGGGCTGACGGCAAAAACACGAGAAAAAAAAAAAAATTACAAACTCCAATATGGCCGCAAAACATGTTTTTCTTTCCCCTATGTAATGCCGTGACTAACGCGCCGCATACGAAACCATAATATAATCAATTTATATGTAAATTTGATCGAAAAATTCCGTTTATCGTAATATTACGTTCCTCGTCTTGTCGAAAGTAAAATTAGTCGCGGTCGGATTAATTATTATGTTATTCGTCTATTATTATGCGCATATTATGTGCACCGCGAGGGCAGAATTCGTCGCACTTGTTTGCACGACTTATGTGTGTCGGCGAAATGCAAAATTATGTTATGTTCATACAAAACGCTATTTTCTAGAAATCTGCGTGAAAAAACGAAAAATCAAATCGAAATTAGTAAGCGAATCGGACATTTATGGGGGCCTTCTGGTGCCTATTTTTTAAAGGGGAAAAATTCAGCCTATCGCTTTAAATGTATTCAAATGGACAAAGACGAAGTAAAACTCTAACGCTTCGTAGATGATGGTCTGATTTCTATAATTTATTATTTTTTTTATCTTAAAGAAAGAGCCTTCTTATAGTCCGCATTGGATTTCGCTTTTGGATATTTTCGCTAACGCCCGAACAATTAATTTAAAACTTATAATTAGGCGTGGTCGAAACTTTTGTCATAAATTTAAAATCTGGAATTTGAAAAGTCAAAATCGATTGCAATCTTTAAATCATTTATAATCGTTGAAAAATCGAATCATTCTACGAGGAAAGTTCTTTTGTGAAGCACTTTTCACTCACAGAAATGTTGAAATTTTCGTTTTTGTTCTTTGCCCGATGATAACGTAGCAGAATTCGATTTATGTTTGAATCAGTTTATCTTTAAACTACATACTTGAAAGTAATCACAGTCAATTTTCGGTTTCATCCCGAAATTACTAATACGGTATTATGAAGACGTAGAAGTCGCACCGCGTGTACCTACTACCGAGACAAATTTACCACGTACTTACCTAAAACTTTTTGTGATTTTTTTTTTTTTTATTAAAAATCACAACATGAATATTGAGAAAAGAATATCATTTGGATTGATTAAACCACTATAAAACGCTATAAACCGACTTTAGTTGAAAAAAAAAACGCCAACAGGTTCTTATTGCTGCAAATTTTTCTGTTCGCAGAGGCATAACGTGACGTCTGATATAAAGCGATGTTTTTTTTTATTCTTTTCGCTATCGATTATTACGCAGATATAATAATATATATATATATGGGTATATCGAACTAGAGTTATGTCGTCGGACCGGCTAAACGGTCGACGAAACGGAGAAGAATGTGCTACAATATAATGAAACTCACTCTCGATCACTGGTGACGATCTGGTTAATCCTCCCGGGACGAGACGTATATTATTCAACAGTTTGCGATCAGCGGAGCGAACGGGAATTTCAAAACGAAAGAGGACGTGGGACTAACAAGTGACGACGACGGAAAATGAGGGATTCGTATATAGATTCCATAAACCGAAAAAGGATTAAAAACAACTATTGTGCTTCGTAACAGATTAGGATTTTGTAAAAAAAAAAAAAAAATAACTTAAAACCACTGAAACGTCCGATGACTCATTTATATATTCGTTATAAATAAACTAACGTATATGAACTTGTCAATATTTTAACCGGTGTTTAATCCAGAGCGTTTGTAACGATGATATATTTATTAAAACGATATTCTATAATAATAAGAGTCTGTGTGAGTAATTTAAAAAAAAAATCCACATTCTTACAATAATTTTGATTCGAAATGCTTGGAAAATCATAAAAATTCAAATTCGATTAAATTTAAAACGTTATAAATAACGTTAGTAACATAATTAATAATGTTTTTAATAGCCATAAATATTCGTGAACTATTCCGTGGATAAACTACTGTAAAACACACGTAGTTTTGACAATTTGTGGCATGTTTTGATGTTTGGCAAAAAACAATACTTCCAGTAAAGATGTAAAATAATGCGTTCAAACCACAACTTCTAAACTAGTGACCTACCCAAAACGAAGTCGCTACCCCGTCAAACTACCCACGCGACCCAGAGTGATCCCGGCTTTCTTCTTATTAGGTAGGTAATTGCAGTCATTTTGACCGATATTTTTGGAAATTCTTCTACACGAAACATTTATAGAGAACAACGATTTTCTCGAAAGCTGTACAAGGAACGTGTCTTAACCTATAGTTTCTACGTACCTACTCGCATAAAAAACGTTTTAGTCTTTCGGTGGACGTTTTCTTGAATACAATTTATAGTGATCTTAACCGTCCCCGGACACGCGTTTCTCCGTCAACCCGTTTGCGCGCGATCAAGACTGACGACTATTATATTATTATTATTGGATGTAAAAACCGTTTTGCTCCCCCGTGCAGCGATATTGCAAATATACCAGGCACTGAGATAATAATAATAATAATATCGGAAATAAAAAGCGCGAATCGTTGACAAACGGCAGGTACCAGCGCGTGTCGTTATTTTATGACGTGCGTCGCTCGCCTCGGAATGCAAATTTCCGCAACACCGCCTTTCGCACCGAGCGGCTCTAACAGACGACGAAAATCGCGTATTTTTGCCGGCCATCTTGATAACGCGGCGACAGTAATGAGTACGGACACGCAACCGTTTTGTTACGCGATAATTTATCGTCTTGAAGTTTTCGTTTATTTCATTTTCTGTGATCAAAAGTTCTTGTAGAAAAACTGCACCAATTTTAGCGTACGACGCCTTAAAAGATCAATCATTTTTGATCCGAGACGGTACTTAAATTGAAGCATCTTTTGAAATTTTTATTATTTTTGGAGCAAAAACGAAAACAACCAAATATTTGAAATCCGATCGATTTTAAATTGATATATGTCATTTAGATGAGTTATATGGGTGTTTCGCTGAAATTTCAGTGGATTTCGATCATTTTTGAGGGAGTTATGGAACTTTGAAATTTTCATTATTTCGTGTATTTCTCATGGGTTAGGTTAGGTGTTTTTTTCAAATCAATTCAGATCTTTTGATTATAACATTCAAAATAAAAGTCGGACTGAGCAGCAACTTTTACATAATACCAAAATCATAAAGATGCACATTTGATAAAAGTTTTTAATGTTAAAGTAATGTTTTTACCACGACGTATACGTACTAGACAACTAAGCTCGATCAAAATCGTATTTTCGAAGGCAACGACTTATCGTTGCTTTCAGATAAAAAATTATGCGTTTAAACTACAACTTTTAAAATGGTAACCTACCCATGGCGTGGTGGATACTCCGTCTAAATACCCACGACTGATCCCGGTTTTCTTTTTAATATTCTTTTAAGTATTTTTTTAAAAATATTCATTTTTTTTCTTTACCATGGCCACACGGCGCGGGGACTGCGCGCGTCTGCGGGTCACCATCGCGGAGAGACACGCTGCAGCATAAACGTTATTTGCGACGATTCCCGTAGCGATTTTCCGATTGTTCGCGGCGTTCGCATTGTTTTCGACGAGTGACGCGTGTGATCTTGATTTCGAGTTCGGGCCGCGCGATAATATTATATACGTCTCAATGTCCTCCAACAATATTGTTATTGTTACGTCGTTTGCCAAAAGACAATGGAACGCGGACAGTCGCCGCAAGCGGCTCGTGGAAGCCGTCGTTTTCTTTTTTAAAGTGAGTTTTTATTTCGAACGTTTACAATATTGTTGTCTGTTCGTTTGTCAGCGCGCTATATGATACGAACAGGACAAATTCTGAATCGGCATGAGATTTTTATCGTAAATTCCACTCCAAAGAGCGACCTCAAACAGTAGAGTGGCCCGAGCCGATTCAACCGAACGGAGGGCGAAACATAATTTTCAAGCCCACGCACATCCGTACTTACATTAGCTGTTGAAATCGATTAAAGTTAGACGAATTTTGTCGAGAAATCGATAATTTCCCGGAGTGAGAATAATTATGTGGTCGCCGGCAATGGTTGTTTTTGTTTTCCGTACGAACCGATACCGAACAAGACCTGCAAGTTTCGTCGACCCAAATTTCACGTCGTTGATTAACGTTTTTCCTACGCGTGTTCGGAAAAATATTAAAAATACAGCGAAAACCGTTTATCGTCAAAGTTTCGTTTATTGTGGATTTTACGATCTTTTTAGTGAAAAAGTTGATTAAATATAATCAGAAGTTATTGCGGAAACGAAGGTTTACAACAATTGTTGTCCACGAGGTTTCTGCGAGCTGTGTCGGCCTCGTCGTCGCGGTTTCTGCGTTAACCTGAACTAACTGTAAATATTAGTTTATTATGTGTAAAAATGTTTAAGTGATGATAAAAAAAAAAAAAAAAACAAATAAAATGATAAAAATACGTTTATCGTTGTAGGAAAAACAGAGTGTATCGCGTGGGAATATATATTGTAAGTAATTAGTTCACCCAATAATTTACACTCGACTACACGAGTCCCTTCATTTACTTTTCTAGTGCAAACAATGTACTATTATTATAGTCGTCTTCTATTGTTTGTCGTAACGAATGCTTAACAGCATACGGTTGTATTTGTTCATCGAGATAAGAATGAGAACACGCAGGTTGTGAAAATTGCTTCGAACGAACCCACGTAAAACGCGTAAAAACAACTTTTGGTTGGAAAATGCCCCATCAAAAACATTTTTGTTCGTTTTTTTTTTTCTACTTCGACGGTTAATTGATGTGACATTTCGTTAATTAGTTTACTGCAATTCGTAGAGGAATCCATTCATCGAACTCTACGGTCTCAACGACCGGGTTCGGAAAAAAACCGTCGTTTTTTGCCCGTACAAGAGTGTACTATTGGCGTATACATCTCTATTGATCGATGGGCTTACCACGCGTTTGAACAACTCAGCAATAACAGGAAAAAAATATACGCATAACATTTAGGTCGAACAGTTTTAATATAACACAACGTAGGAATGTAACGAGAAAAAAAAATTAAATTGTCAATAAACTAAACTTTTAGTAAACTGTTTTCATGCAAACTTTCTCCCGTCATCGCGTACATATTAAAAAGTTTTTCGAAAATTGAGCGTTGAATTCTTTATAAGGCAAAACGATTGAAAAAAACTGCAAACTACTGCGCGCACTATAATATACAAATAAAAATAATTTGTTTGCCGGTCGTGAACGTTAAACTGTACAGCTACAGAAATAAGTGAAATATTGTTATTCGTTTGCAAAATACGAATCTCACGCGCACTAGTTCGTTAAAACTGTTGTTTTACACTTTTTATAGATTCGTGACAAAAAATGTACTGTTTTACAATGATAATTATTATTCATTTTTTTTCTGCGAACACTTTGAAGGCGCATGGGTCCAATCGAAAAATGTCATAGCACAAAAGTCGGTAAAGTGAACTTAGATTTTAACTTACTTGAGCTTTTTTGATATTTGTTTTGTTTTTAGTTATGGCCAAAAACTCCAAAAAAAAAAAAAACAAATTATAAAAAACCTGTAAAAAGTAAGGCAATTCACAAGTCTTATAATTAAGATATTTTACTGTTGTCCTTTCGAGCTGTGATGTAGCAGCACATCGCTTAGTTTGGAATGATGATGCGATTTGCCATAGTTAAAATCAAAGTTATAGGCCCCAAGGTGGTCTTGGGGGCTAATCTCCCTTATTCAAATAGCCCACTTTTCGTTTTTCTATCGAGCTGAATACAGCTCAGAATCGTTTTTTTTTTAAGGCAACGATTTATCATCGTTATCGGATATTAACCAATACGTTTGAACCACGACTTCCGAACCCGACCAAAGCGCAATCGCTACTACATCAAACTACCCACGCGACGTAGATTGATTCCGGATTTTGGTCGTGAAAATACAATTCGAAAACGAAAGTAAGATCGAGTTTACGCACGGGTCGGAACTTGTAGCCAGCTAGCATTTTTGTTCAAAACGGAGTACAATTCTAGTCTCATACTGTAAGTGACGAGAACGACTACAGCCGATCAAACGAGAGTCTATTAATTTATTGCTTATAATATATGTATTCTATGCGACAAATTCTTGGCTTATCGTCGAAAACGATCAAACGGTCTCGGATTTTTACGCGTCCATGCGTTGTCCTTATTTTAATGCGTTTCACAAGTTCCCGTCCATTTAATTATCCCTTCTTCCTGTCCCTATAATCCCCCGTCCCCCCAAAAAAAGGGGGACACGTACGTCGTGCTGAGTGATTTATAGTTTCGGTCGATGCCGGTCTTATCTCCGAAACCGCTAACGAGAGATTTAAGTCGTTCGATCCACTGTCGTTCGTCACGCGCACACCGTGAACTCGGTCAGAACCCTTTGCCAGCCGGGGTGACCACGGTTAGCAGCGAGTGAGCGCGACCCCGCGTTCGGATAGGACTTAAAAAATAATCAATCGTGATAGATTAACTGCGACGAAATAAAAAAAAAAACGCAATAATGAACTGCTATAAAATCTTTTGGATATTGAGTCACTGTTATATACTTGGTTTACCGTTTTCGGAAAGAAAACGATTAACGTTCGTGTAACGCATACGTATTGAATTACGTCTAGCGGACCCAAAATATTGTAAAACAGTCTAGTCATTAAAATCTGTACTCATTGTTGTTAAGCTATCACATTCTCAACGTTCTCGCATCCTAAACTGATGTTTAGTAGCACGTATAAGTTATAAATTCACATTTTAGTAGATCACCGACAGTGTGAATATTTCATAAAAATTACCAACGGTAAAAGTTGTCGAACACTATTTTTTTAAAGCTAAGAAATGACCCATTTTAATGTAAATTAAGTAATGTAGTTTTAAAAAGAATTTTGATTTTTATAAATGTTTTGTGGTAAAATATATAACCGATAATCGTCGCTAATAGTTGTTGCAGACCATTATTGTAATACAGATCAATACAACAAATATTTATAATAATTACTCTAGGTATGGTAAATAGACGAAAATGCGTTGTAAAGATATGTATTTAGATTCGTTGTAGACTTGAAAAAAATTCTCGTTCTTGCGACCGTTTTACAATAGTAAAACGACGTATTGTTGTATGAATTTTAAAATTATACATTTCATACATCATCTACTATTCCTTAATAATTATAATTATGGAATTTTTTATCAGTATATCAAAATGTATATATAAATACTCAATTCTGGTATGAAGTTCAGGGTACTATAATATGCGTTTAGTAAGTTCTTGAATCTTGTTATTGACCTAATTATAACGTTCGCCTACCTACTTATTTCAGTATAAAAGGTAAATTTTTATTCAGAGTTGGTTGTAGGGAGGACAAAATATAAAAATACAAATATCACAACTTTTTTTTTTTTCAACTTTTAATTTAAGCATCAATAATCGCAAAACGGCGAGTCATAATTTAAAGGGGTGATTATTAAACTATGCATCAACGATAAAGTAAGGAATTTGCTTAAATCAATCGTATCGCGAGTCGTGATGTCCGCCGGAAGTGTTTGTGTGAAACCAACGACCAGAATCGATCGATAACCTATTTCACTTATTGCCACATCAAGCAAAAACAGCGAAATCACGATGACTGGTCAATGGGACACGGCCGATAAGTATAATATTATAATACAATGCCGAGATCTACGATGACCGTATAAAAAAGAAAAACGAAAAATTAACTGAATTTGTGACGATATTGACCGACATTCAATTTAACGACGTTCCCTCGCTAAGTTCATTCAATGTTTTCAAGTGTTATTTTATACTCCGAAGAGACTCTGGAACACAACATTTTTCTCCAACGATACACAACTTTTCATTAATTTCGAAACTAACGTTCGTTCTCGTAAATTCCAGATTAATTTAAGATTGGCCAAAAATAGACATGTTTTTAAATGGTTTTATAATTTTTTTTTTCATGTCGTATGTGAGGTCTCTGATTTAGCTATAATTGTAAATAAATGCACCGATCTTAACGTGGAGTTCCATTCTCCGGTGGCCAAACTTAAATCCTTGGTGCATATATACCACTGGATTTTCTAGATTTTTATTTATTTAAAAATTTAGGCACCAAAAAAAAAAAAAACTCGTTAAGGGAAAACCGTAAAAAGTACGGCGATCGTGATTTGAACAAAATTGATATTTTTCTATTCAGTCACAATCTTCCAAAATAATAATTAATAGAAAAACCTTGAAATTTTCACATCAGGTGTGTTATCGTATAAAATATTTCGATTCATTTTGAGCTACATGTAGAAGTCTGATGGTAACCTAAAATGAAATTTTTGCAATTGGTTCGTCAAAACTATCACGAGATAATTTCACACTCAAAACTGTTCGTCGACTATATGAAACATATACAACATATTATTATAAAATTCAACTTATTTTAAGCCACTGTATTTACCATTAGGTATTATATACTTCGAATATTTAATAATTTCAGAAAAATATCTTATCTACGGGGCGGATACTTTAAGAGTTTTGAAAGCGTTAAAGCAAACGTTTATGGTGCTCATTAAAAGCATTTCAAAAGTAGGTTCATTAACTTTTCCGTTGGTGTAGACTGTAGAGGTTAGGAAGTATTCCAAGCGGGCAATGTACAGTTAAAACTTTTCCGTTTAACATTAACCCGAGACCCCGGAGAAATTGAACAATATTTTATCGGATTCTTAAACGTTACAGAATCAAATTACAATATAAATTATTTGGAACTCAATAACTATTATACGCTCTTATATTGAAACGGTTATATCGAGTTCATCACATATTACCTTTCGCTCGATTAAATATAGTATAGTATGCACGTGAATTTCATTTATCGGTCATATAAATTTGAAAAAGCTTTTTCAAAATAAATTCACAATCTATACCTCACTGAATTGAAACCACGAATAATACAATTTTATAACTCTTAAATAAAATATTCGGCCAGTATTTACAGTATACACGCGTTTCCATAGCCAAGTTCTGTGTATAAGAAAAATAAGATCGATTTTAATTAAAAAGCCGACCCGTTTTTTATTTGACGCTGCGGGCATAGTGAAGAAAGAATTGATTTTAGAGAGTTTTTTTTCTCTTTGATCGGTTTTCCTATTATTTTTTTTAACGTTTTGCATACCGTTCGAATTAATCTGAAATTTTTGCTGCAGCTTTATCAGGACATTACCCTTACATTCAGATTGTAGTCTCGAAATTTAAGGTTTTAAACACATCTAAAAAACAAGTGCTTTATAGGCTTTAAATATTACCTATGTGATTAAAACACAAGTTAAAATTATCACACAGTATATGGGAAACTTAATAAAAATGTCAAACGAATTTTTTGTTAAATTAAATATGTATGTAGTTTTTGTATTTAAGACACAGGACAATTTGACGAGAGCTTTGCACAAAACCATATTTCCTAGCACGGTGTAAAAATAATACCGTAATACCCATTTTTTTTTTTTTACATTCGTACATTGTATATTCTGAAAATACGGAAAATTTAGCTCTATAGAACCCGTAAAACTTTGAATTACGTTACAATACGTTCGTCGAGTAATAATTTTGCTCTGCCCAGCTCGTTCCGTCGTCTAAGTTTGTCGTATAAAACGTGAAATCACACCCGTTCCGTATCGTAACACCGAGACCTACACAACTCCGCCACAATACGTAAGCTCGTCATTTCGAAATTTTGATGTTCTCGTGAATCCGGGTCAAATTGGTCAAAACTGCGCGTTTTTGTACGGGTTTTGACCGAACACTCGCATTTAATTTTTTGTTTCGAGCACCTTATTTCTCTCTCTGCACGCGCGGCCGGTTCTCTCTCGCGGCACGGTTAAGCGCTGCTCTCAGAACCGCGCGCGACGGTCGTAGCACAACGGCTCGGGTGACAGTCTTCGGAAATCACCTTACCGCGAAGAACGCGACCGATTGTTCGGGATAAAGGGGCGCGCAGGGGCGGGGGAGAAAAAACATACACACACACGTCCGACGAATAATACCGTTTTTGTATAGGGGATGAATCCCGCGGCAGATGATGGTCCCGCGGGCATTGTGGTCTGTCAGCAAAGCGGAAACCGCGACGACGTCGATTCTGCATCGTGCGACAATAGACGGATTTTTTTTCCCCGATCCGAAATCGAGCAGATGACACACGACAGAAAAAAAAAAAATGTATAATATTATGTTGTTTAAAACGCGGGATAGGGACGAGAGACACACACAGAGACACACAGAGAGAGGCACGACGTATCACCGGGAACAACAAAAACATCGTGTAGATGCCCCGCAATGATAGCAGAAACCGATGGGCGGACAAGGAGTACGTTTTGTACGGCTATATTATGACGATAAAAAAATGCGATATCACGTGCGTTTGTGCGGTGCTAACCGCGGGCGGGGCGGGGCGTGTGGCCGTGTGCTACCGCAGATCTTCGAGAAATGGAAACCGATAAGATTTCTCCGGATAGCGATCAAAGGCTGCGAACCGCACGGACGTTTTCGCCGTTCTATTATATAGTTTTGTTTTCTTTTTCTATCCAGCGTGCGCGGTTTAGGCTTTCTTTCTTTCCGTTCAAAAGAAATAAATAGTAACGCCTACAAACGTCCTTTTTGAGAAAACGCGCGTCCTCCGCGGTACGGCCGTGTAGAGACGCTCGAGAAATCGGGATGAAGAAACGCGCGACGGGATTCTGTGTCGTCTTGAGAAGAAAGTGTCGCCAACGCTCTGTCCCGTTTCACGAGACACGTCGGCTCACATCGATTCACAGAGTTAGGGACCGTTTTCTCGTCTCGACTGCAGACTTCGAAACGCGTTGAACCGAACGTTTGTTACGGTAAAAAGAAACGGAGGTACGCGATAGAGTTCAAAAGGGAAATTTTGGAAACGGCAAAATAACAATCTGACAAACGATTTATAGCTAAACACGTATAACGCGAATATTGTTCATTTGTGAGATTTTGAAATTCCGTACGTGATGTAGTTAGGAATTTTCCGTAACTGCGGTTCGTGGCGTTTTGAAAACTAAAACCGAGCGCCTGAACCGGGCACATGGTGTTATAACGTGACAGCGGTAGTCGGGCTCACTGTTAAATCGTAATGGCACACAATAGTATGACTTAAAGTTTGTATTCGTTGTTTACGTTAATGTTCTTTAGAAGTGCGTTTGGATTTTGAGATTTTCTGTCGATTTTAGTCATTTTATTTAAAAAAAAAAAAAAACGTTCGAATTATCGGTGGTTTTTAATACTTTTTGTTACTTTCGAAGTAGCGCCGATTATAGTATTTTCCTTATGATTTTAAATCCGAATCGGAGATTTCCGAACAACTTTGACAACATACAACTCAATTTTTTTCATTCCTCAAGGTCCTAAAAAAAATATTCTCATTTAAAAAATATTAATGTTTGCTTAGTGAAGATGTTGTGGATGTAACGCACCGTTAACCGTTAATTGCCTTATTACGGTACGCGAGTTGTTATTATGAAAATTTAGGTCGCTCGGAATACAATTTCAAACATAGATTTATGGCGATATTTACTGGTATTGGTATTCTTTAGCTTTGAATTGTTTTTGTGAATAACGGAGATAATACATTCGATTACTTGTTTTGAACTTCGAGCGTATCGATGAACGTTTTTAAAACGATGTATTTTTGTTTATGAACAATTTTTTTTTTTTGTATGTACGCCTATATTCTGTAGTAAAAAAAATACATATTGAAATATCGTGAAACCTGCAATTTGTGTAGTGTTATTGAGAGTTTTCTTCACAAATCGAAATGAAACGTCGTGTTAATAAACATTACAATAACTTCGTTCGCTCAGAATTGATAAAACATTGCGCATAGAAAATAAATACACACCCGATGTATACAATATGTGAATCTTCACGTTCCGTAATCACTTGACTATTCGTAACTCCTCGGCTGAAAACTAACGAGGGTCGTATCTAATAAATACCGACATCAAACCGTTGTTACGTTTTCTTTTTGTTTATTTTGATCGAGGTACTACGACGATCTTAGAAAATCACGAAACGCGTGGAAAAATCTCGTCGCGAACGGGTCAGATTTGAGGAAAAAAATCGCGTAGACGGTTTCTGTTTGGTCGTACCTGGTACTTTTTCTGTTAAAATCAGTCGACGGGTCGGAGGAAAAGGAGAAGCGGTCCGAGGTTTTTCGACGTTACCGGTAAGACGCCCGGCCAGAGATCAAAGGCCTCGTCACGACAGAAGGGCGACGTTTGCCGGGGGTGTTTTCGCGTACAAAACGAAAAAAAACCGCCCGTCACACGTGAAATCGGAACGCTGTATATATAACGTGTTACACGTGATTAATACGACACTTCGAGACCGCAATATATTATATACTTTGTACGTATTATTATTTTTTCTGTCGGTTTTGTTTGGTTTACGTTTTTTTTTTTCTATTCTTCTGTTTTCGCTCGATGTTTTTCCAGGGCGTGTTACGAAGGGTATATAATAAACACGTCGCGGCGCACGACGACAAAAGGGAGAATGTTATTGTAAGATCTCCGCCGAAGAGGTGTGAAAAAACACACGCACACACGCAGAGAGATTTTCAATAAGTATACATTTTTTTTTTTTATCGTGTAAAGGGTTATTGCGTTCGCCTTTCACTCCGGACAGGACGCGCGCGGTAAACGGTCGCGTCTCCGTTTCCAACCGAAATTTCACACCGATTTTTCGTCTCTTTCGTCCGTTACGCGCGCACGCCACCGCCCTCGTTGACCGCACCGCACTCGAACGCACGTTTTAAATTTTCGGTGCGGCGAAAACGATGGATTGGTCAAAATCACTACTAAAAATACGAGCTAATAAATTGTGTGTTTTATTGTGTATTGCGTACAAGTAAGAGTACGAACGATCGTCAGAACTTTAACGTCACTTTGCGATACGATTTACCCGACGACACTGACGTTTTACATTTTCGTAGTTTGATTCGTTGTCACTGTGTTAACGTTATTATTCGTATCAACTGTGTATTATTCGCGTAAATATTCAAGTAGAATAACGTACGAATCAAACACAACGTTGCTGCCGTTAAATAAATGGCTATCGCAAACAGATTGGAAGTTTGTTCGAATTCAAACCAATCATTATCCCGTTTAACTCGGAATCTTGGCAGAATTCTCATAGTTTGTTTCGTTGTTACACCTCAATTAGTAAAAGGATAAAATTTATTTTAAAACACGTTCATGCGACTCAACCTGAAATGTGTAAAAAAAAAAAAAAAATTGTTTTTATGGGAATAGAAAACCCGGCGCGATGTTCTTTGAATTCCCTTTGTTTGGCGGCTATTCGTGGTTCTCAGACTATATCTTCTTACGATTGTAATTCGCTTTTATTTATACGTATAACTGTGCGAATACTGCTATTTTTTTTTTACTCTTTAGAGTATATTCTGCGCTGCAAATGTTTACGATCCCGAGGGGGTTTTCTCTGACGATGTCCCCAGACAAACAACTGATTAAAGACGTGTCATCCTCAGTCCGGCGATGTTCGTCGGCCCGGGGTTAAAACGCTCTTGGCGAAAACGCGAAAACGGATTGCCGGTGACCGCAACGGTTTTGCTTCGACCGACGTATTTTGAGTCGTCATCTGCAGTAATTCCGTTATCTGTCCCTACGGTTGATTTTTGTTATTTTCACAAATAGAAAAAAAAAACGTATTTGCTTTTGATTTTAAACGTAAAACAAATTGATCAAAACTATAGTTCGGTGCGACTGTGCGACGCAAAAGTTTTACATTACTGAAATCAACGACAAAACGATGCTCTCGAAAATTCAACGAATCGTCGTTTACAATTTACTGAGCGTACGATGGAGATGTATTGAAATTTTAAGCATAAATACACTGCTACCGAACCGATAAGGTGTAAACATTTCAAATAGTTTGAATAGTTTTCGTAGGAGATCAAAGACGCATAACGATAATATTTTGAAACAATAACGACACGTCTAACAAATCGAAAATGTTGATCGTGGCATTTGAGTGTAATTATATACTGAGTGCTTTTTTGTTAGTCTTTTATTAAAGTTTTGAGTCTTCGAAACGAAACTTTTGTTTAACAAAAACGTGAAAAAATTAACCTAATTTAAAATATCTTTTTCTTTAAAAAAAAAACCGTAAAAAATCATTCAATTTGATTTACAAAGCAGTTTTACACTTTCTGTACTGAAATTTCTAGTTTTAAGTCCAAAAATTAGGTATTGGCCAACCATTCAGAATAGTTTACAAGATTCATGTGTTGTACTCTAAGAAATATGATCATTTTTAAAAATTTAAAAAAATATTGAAATCGATTTTAAAAATTAAACGTAGTAGGTATATAATTATTGATACTTAATCGTGATAAACAATCATGTTAACACATAATTTATAACACTAAAGTATCAAACTATTACAAAGTTACTCTACATCTACTTGCCATTTTTGATTCAGCAATTCGCGTTTACATATTATACTTATTTATGGTTAACCATTTATTAAAAAAAAAAAATTAAAAATGGATTACACAAATTTATATTCGTCTCGTTGATTTGGGATATTGAATAAGGATTTATGATACCTAGTTGAAAAAAAATCCAATCAATTCAGAATTTAAATTTAACGGGTTAGTATCAGCGAAATTTTTATATTATTATGGTTTATTAAAAAATATTATAAGCTCCTATTTTCCTATTATTTCCTATAATATAAATCAGAAAAATATACGGGTTTTAAAATAAATCCCCTTGGTTCAATCGACGAAAATGCCTAAAAATATTGTAAAGAGCTACCGTAATCGTTAAAATGAAAGAGGGAAATTTAATATCATCGATAAAATCTCCCGAAAACACATTCGACTATTTTATAAAAACGAAATAATATAATTTAATCTTTACCGATTGATCCGATTTTAGATTAAAAATCGAAAATATCGTTATCGGCTTGTTGAACGCGTCAGTCGACTCGTACGCATTTTGCTGTGTTGTATTAACGACAACCCCGTCACAATGTATTCAAAATGTTACGTTTTATAACCCCCTTGAAAACCGTACAGTGTTCGTCGCCAAAATCATTATTTCTCGTTTTAACGATTTCCGCACGTTTTATCGTCTATAAATACAATCACACATGCGTATTGTGAAAAGGAAAACAATTTTTTTTTTTTTCAATTTTTATCGTTTTCATCGCGTCTCTTTTTGATCAAGCCCGGTCGACACAGCACCCCCATAGGGTAAGGGTGCTAGATTCTCGGATTACACACCAACCCTCACTTGACGCGAACTTTGAAAACACGGATCGCTATTTATTTTTTACCGTTTTCCATTCGCAACCGTCAAGTTTCTCTAATTAACTCCGAGGGGGAATGGAATTAGACTGATATTTGATGACGCTAAGATAATACGCCATGCATAAGAAAGTATCGTGTTTTGGTTGTTAATATTATAAACTAAACGAGCAACTGACATTATATTATATATTCCAAAATAACGTTATCAGATTCGAAGTTGAAAAATTGAACGGTTACAAAACGTTGAAATGACGAGTGGTGGTACAAAAATGTATAATGTATAATTTTTATGATGAATGAAAAAAAAACCTGTATTTGGACTGTCGAAACCGATTTCGTCGGTCTTATAAAAACCAAAAACCAAAAAGTCATCGTTTGACATCGTTGACATTTATTTGTAAAGTATTTCAATACAAACCAAACACGCATTTATTTATAACACTGTTTTAATTTTGGATTTAACTTCCACCGGCAACACGGGCCAACATTTTGAAGCACTAAAAAAAAAAAAATACAAATATTAATTATTATTGAACTAATTTTGTTTGATTTGCATGTATTTTAGTGTAGTAAATTTTTGTCTCAATACCTATCATGATAAGCTTGTTTAATATGCCCGTTTATCATGGACCCTCCTCAACGCTGAACTCGGTTAAGTTTTATTACGGGTCACAGTTTTACACCAAAACAAATTCGGTCGCCTCAATAATTATTATTTTACCGAGCAAAAAAATAAAAAAATTTATTCAACTATTAACTAGCCGTACTTTGCTTCCAAGTGACTCGTTTTTTTTTCGATTTAATTCGGTCACATGAAATTCATAAAAAACTTCGTATCGGCTTCACTGCGTCTCTATACACACACACAAACGTACAAATTATTACAACACTAAGCGTGCAGGATACCATTTTATTGTCACGGCAGCCGGATCAATCGTTGAGAAAAGGTCTGTCATGCACGCGATTCCGTCGTGTAGACCGACATAATGACACGACGGTTTCCACGTAAAATAACTCGAGCATGAACCGATTTGTTTTAAAAAGGGACTGAATAAAAAAAAATATATTAAAATTAAATAGAGTCCGTTCTTCGAACCGCGTTTCCATCGTACATAATAACAATAATATGTTTCACCTTGCGCGAAAACCGTCGAAACGCGATTCGAACGAGTTCGCCGCCGCCATCAAAGCGCAAAACCGCTTTGAAACGAAAGAAATATATATATGTGAAAACTGCTTTAACGAGGAGGTTCTACTTCGGGCCTTTCCCATTAAACGACAAACCGTTCTATTGGTTGCCAGCGATCTATTGTGAAACGCCTGAACCGTGTATTGAGGAAACGCCGCTTTGACGCGACACTTCCTGGGGCGGGATCCAGAAGGGGTGCTCAAAATGTTGCTTGAAGCCATTCTCGCTTTTTCTCTCGTTTCAATACGGTTCAGAACAATTAATGTCGATTGTTATTTTTAAAAACATTATCGGTTTCTACTTCACGGAATACGATTTTCGTCTGCGACTCATTTTGAGGATGTCGGAATAGTCATAACCGACATTTCAAACTTTTATTAAACACGAACGGCGATAAAACGTACTTTTGTTTTTACACGAATTCGTTGTTTTTCGATAAAAACTGTTCAGTACCGGTGGATACATGATTTTGAAAGATGTACCACCAACGAGATAAAATTAACACTTAAAAAACGAACTAATAAGCGTAATAATTTTGACGCATTTCGACGATAAACTGGTTGGATTCCGAACTGGCACGACGGTCGTGACTCGCGGGGAGAGGCTATTCCATCTTCATCGTTTCCCTTCGCCAGTGCTCTTGCGTTTTATCAATAGATTTCCAGGCGAATTACACAAAATAGAGGGAAAAAAAAACGTTTTTTAATTTAATTTCATTGTTGTTATTGTAATGAACGTCCCGAACCACCCAAATGCACGATCCCGTGAATTATTTTCGATGTATAGCGCACATGTATTGAGGGTGTTTTAGGGGTACCTATTTTTAGACCTACGTTCGTACTATTAGCAGAACGTCTTAAAAACGCTCTTAACGTTATGATACTCCTGTACGTGATCTCGTTAAGTACCACCACGCCGGTTCAACAAAATTTAACGATAATTATTATAATAATATTAACGACGGCATTAAACGCACTCCGCGGTTAACATGCCCATAAAGGTCGTTTTATCGGTACGTATGTTTCTTGGTTTTTACTCCGTTCGTCCCTCGGAATCGCCGAATTGATACTAGTCGCGCACTCGAACGAGACGTCTCCGAAATCGTATTTTTAGACGCAAAGATATGACCCCCGTTAACGAGCGCCTAAGTGCTCGTATAGTTTAGCGCGGAGAAAAAAAAATCCACGGTCCGTACGTCTGAATCGTCCACGGAATAAAAGCTAATGGAATTTCGGAATCCAAAAAAAAGTAAAAAAAAAAAATAGTTCAATTGAAGATCTAAGTTTGTGCTCGTTTATGTAAAAACGGTTAAAAAACGATCGAATAATCCAACATTTCTTTATCGGCACGTCGCGGAGAAAATTCTCGGAGAACACGTGCGCGCATCCGAAACGTTGAAACCGTGTGCTGAAATTTTTATCGTATTAAAATACGCGTCGTACACGAGAAACGCGGGGAAACGATACGGTTTATGGAGTTTACGTTCGCATTAAAAAATAAACAAATAACGTGCATTTTATCCATTCAAGTACGAGCACGTCCCGCATTGCACGGTCACTGCGGGCTGCAAAATATCCAAAAACTATCATAAAAATTTACTTTCCCAAAACGTTTTCGACCAGAAACGGTCTCGCGGAAACGCTCGGCAGTGTTTGCGGGCAAAAGTGTTTCGTTAGAAATTACGTTCGCCAGCTGCGGCTCGGGAGATTTCGAGTGAAATAATTACATGATAACAGCGCCGTCAAAGCTGCGGAACTGCGTGTACTATAATTGCCCGAAAAACATAATAAAAACCAAAAAGTACCAGCGATTATCGGTAGTCTTCAAAAAAAAAAAAAAAACGGTAGCGTTTCCGTAACATACAAATGCACTCAGACCCGTTACGCTTGACCGAATCACTCATTATCATAACGGTCGTAAACAACGTAAAGAAATTAAATTTTTACGACACCAAACTTAGACCACTCATCCGACGTTGTCCTCTCGCGTATTATGCAAATCGGTAATTTGTATCGTTACGAATTCAACATAACAGCCAAGTTCCTATGCGTACGTACCTACACGCGCGGTACGTAATAATCGTAAAACACTACATCGAATTAACGTTCCTAAAAATTTCTTATTTATCTTTACGATAATCGGACGTTTGACGTGGGATTCCGACGTCGTCAGATAAGTACGTTCGTATCGCGTCCACGTTTAACGAAAACGATGTACTGGGATCTTAGACAACGCTATTATCTAAGATTTCGATCCTGACGTCCAAACAGAGTTTGAACGTTTGATTCCGAAAAATTTTATTACAGTTCAAAGCCCAGGAAAACATATTTTATCGATGTTACTAAGCATTCGCACGGTTGAAATATGCCGATTGCTTTTTTTTTCTCCAAAACCGTTTAAATTACAAGACTACGGAACGTGGAGTTCGCGATGAACATTTGAGTTTTGTGTAAAGTTTAAAATATTTTAAGAAAAAAAGATCTCACACGTGATGTTCTTGGTCTTTGATATTTGTTATTAAATTTTACCCGAATAATGATGAGTTGTACGTACAAAACGGATTTTATGTTTTAGTTAATAAAAACTAATCATTTTAAAACAATTGAGTAATGTTTACGCCAGTATAACAGTATAGTAATTGAAAACACGTATTTTTAGACGTTCGAAGGAATTCTGGGAGTGTTGAGAGAATCAAAGACAAATTTAAAAAATTTTCATGTACTTTTAGCGTCTACGGCCAAGATGTTCGATCGAAGGTCAAAGACTTTACGTTTAGAATATAAATATAATGATTATTTCAAAACAAAAACCTAATAATTTTCCACGTATTAATAAAAAATCCAAAACAAAACGTACGCTAATATTTCATTGGACCGACTGCTGTGTGCCGTATAAACAAGTTTATCTGGAATTAATTTAGCTAAAAAATAATAAATATCGGAGTGTCTAAATTTTGAAATTAAAATAGTTAAACCGTTTGTGTTACTTGTAACCTTCTCAAATGAACAAATTCTTCGTCGCCACTGTCAGTGTAGTGCCGAAATCTGGTACAGTAAAGCTTCGTTCGACAACGCGAGTTTTATTCCCATCGGTTGTAACCACAGAGGCGTGTAGAACGCGTAGAAGGTTTTTAACATAGTAATAAAAACCGTTTAAAAAGGTTTGAAAGAACAGCTTACGATTCTGTAGAATATTGAGTACACTTCTAGAAAACGAATGTGGAACATTCACGATAGTATTGTTGTGGAGCCGTAACGAACGAATATTAAAGAACCTAAAATTTCGTATTTACGGAGGTGAAAAACAACCGATATTTGTCGAAGTTCAAAAAATACCGTTCAAAAGGATTGTATGACGTTTTTCCCGAAACAATATTTTCCAAAACGATTTTTTCCAACCGACTCTAATTCCCGAAAAAATTTCGATTCCAAAAATTGTTTTGCACCATAACCCAACCTAACCAAAAAAAAAATAAAATTTCGGTTATTACAATTTATTGGGAGAAAGTTTTTTTTTGGGAATTAGAATTGTTTATTGGGAAAAGAGAAATTTGGGAATTGGAGTCGGTCGGGAAAAAGTGTCAACCAACCTTGAAAAGACGTATTTAGATAAACACACTACCTGCTGTATTTTAATAATCTATTTATCTATATACATAGGAGACGGCCCCTATTCACTCATCAATGCACAGCCCATACCGCTGGGTCTAGAGACTCGAAACTTAGCACGAAAGTTCCTATAATATAAGGCGAGCGAACCCCTAAAAAAAGGTTTTTCGAAATTCAACCCGTAGAGCTTTTTTAGAGTTGTTCCCTTAAGGCGCGACAGGATTTTCAAATTCGTCAAACTCGGCGTACTCTTTATTTTAAATTTAATTTCGAACTAATCTATACTAGATGACCGACCGAATCCCGGGCCACGCCGGGTACGGACGGCCATACACGCACCGTCCACGCGGAGCACGGCGACAAGGAGACGATGTTTTTGCACGCTCGGGGAAGTTTCGCGCGTCCGAAATAATACGGCGGCGGGTCGTATCCCGAAAACGCTTATCGCGACCATCGCGGGTCGACTGTCGTTCGTCTCGACGACGGGATCCCTGTCATTCGTTTTGACGGGCCCCCGTCGACCCGCGAACAGCGCCGGTATAAAATAACAATAATAATATATTCCATTGTGTCGCAGTATGTGCAGTCACCGCGACGGGAACGCCAGTTCGCGGGACCGAGGGACGAAACGCAGGCACAGAGAGAGATAAAAAGACACGTCGCTGTACGCCAGTAATAATAACGACACGACTATATAACACGTCGTATGTATAGGTATGCCGCGGGCGTATAACGTAATATTGTGCGATTCGCCCGCAAAAACGAGTCTCCGGAGATCGATCAGGAACGTCCACAAAAGCCTACGAGCGAACGATTACGTTATTGTTGTGTTATTTTCAAAACGCATTGGCCGGGACGCGTCGTTTGCGGTGACGACGACGGTTTACGATAACAATACCAGCGTAAATACGTATAATATGGAGTAGCGGTGGCCGGGCGTCGGCCGTTTCCCGGGGATCCCTCTCTAGATCGTTCTCTCTAGATCGAGTCGCTGCAGCAGCACAAACCGAAGGGATGTACCCGTCGCTACAATACGTTCTTCGTTTCAAGCCGCGTAAACGAAAAGTCGAACGCAGAACGCGAATTCGCCTGTTCGTTTGCGCGGGGTGTACGGAATCGAGTCCTGGACGGCACGGGATAAGGAGAATTCGCCGGAGGCGGCCGAAGTGGCCGAGTGGAACGGCCGAGACGAGATGAGGAAAACAAGAGTGTCCTGGAAGACATAAAGGGAATCGGAAGACATAAAAAAAAAGTGGCCGGGATCAGTGGGTTATCTGTGGGTGGGTCACTAGTTTAGAAGCTGTGGTTCAAACGCATCGTTCGATTTCTGAAAGCGACGACGCCTTCGAAAATACGATTCCGAGCGAGCTCGGCCGTTGTCACTGGCGTAAACATTGATTTCACAATAAAAACTTTTATTGAATCTTTAGTGTGTTGGTAACGTGTAAAAGTTTCAGCTTGGTCCGATCTTTGTTTCGGATGTTACGATCGAAAAAATCTAAATCGTTTCCCGTGATTATTCGTTCCACCCGTAAGAAATACACGGTCGTGCCCGGAACGACGAATTTTACGACGAAATAACAACTTAAAATCGACCATAAACCAAAATTGTGTTCACAAATTTCCTAAATTTCTTAACCGCGTGTGTAAAACTATCCTGTTTAGATTGTATAACAGTGTTTTGACTTCAACATTAAAATTAGATGTCTGATGGAACAATAACTGCGTAAAATTCAAAATTCCAAAATTTTAAAACTCCCTAAAAAATTATCAAGTTTGATTAAAAATTAAGCAATAAACTCGTTACAACCTTCTAAAAATCATATATAGATTTTGACGTTTTCGTGTTTTGCTCCAAGAATAATCAAAATTTCAAAAAAAAAAAAATATTTTTCTAAAGAGATATCACAAAAAAAAAATCCAAATCGACGTGTAAAAAACACGTTCGCTATAATTATTTATCCCCCTCCCCCTCATCAGGAATATATGGCCGCCTGACTTAACAAAAATTTCAAAGTTTCATTACTCCCTCAAAAATAATCGAAATCGATTTCATCGGTACACCCTTCTTAATGACATATATTATACATTTCAAGTCGATCGGAGCAATTTCGAAAATTTGGCCGTTTCTTTTATTTCCTCAGAACTTAAAAAATAATTAAAACATTCAAAAAACGCTTCAAACGAAGTACCATATCGGATCAGTTATCTATGTTTTAAGGTATCATACGTTAAAATCGGAGCAGTTTCGTCCACAAGAACTTTTGATCGCGGAAAAAAAAAACATTATTGTAAAAACAATACGTTCTTCGCCGACGCTCAGAATCTAAAATTATGAAGTCGATAAAAGGAAGGAAAACTATAAGTCAACATGTCGCATAGATATTGAGATTGATAATAGTATGTTACAAGATTTAATTAATTGCTGATCTTACCATGAAAATAACGTGGAGGAGATCACTACAATGGACAGAGAGAATAATAATTTTAAATCCGCACGCCGAAATTATTATTGTGCGTTGATAATTGGTTTGGAAATGGTGTTGGTGAGTATTAATATACAACGAGACCCACAATTCGACTGTAAAACAAATGTTATGGACGTCCAAAAGGGACTGCTGAACGTCTTTGGGTACTTTTTCAAAACTGAACTGACGGACGATGACATTATTGTATTTTTGGTGACGGTCGTAACAGACGTGACTGAAAAAAAATTCGTTTTTCAGAGTAGCGTACTACTACCGACCGACCGACGCGCGTTGGTGGCGACACGTCATGCGTCTGCGGGGAAACTTATTTCGTGTTTACAACTTGGATTCTCCGTGACAATACGACGACGAGAAGACAATGGTTCTGTTATGTCTTTTGTACCGCGCAGTCGTCTTGCGTTTTAGTGAAATGTTTTACATCCAAAAGCTCTTGAAAAAATAATAGTCGACGTTGGCAGAGCGCCTGCAGTGACGAAATAATAATAAGTTTTGTACAACACTGAGCAGTGTTCGTTTCCAATCGTCTGAACAGTTTCACCCCGGTCGACTTCATCAAACAACGCACTTGACGCA
>CM029360.1:29576141-29660897 GCA_017140985.1 Hormaphis cornu
TCCAAATCAATAACGATTGTACTCTTTTGACGTCCTTTTATTTATTTATTATTTTTTTTTGATACCACACGCAATTTATCGGTAAATTATTACATTCTCGCTCTCACCGCAGCACACGACAATGGAAAACGATACCGGCGCGCTTGCGTGTTCAACGGGATATCCCTCGTTCCGTATCAACAGCCGTAATTGCGGTGTATTTATACAACGTTAACCGTTTACTCCCTTTCCCGGGGTATCGCACCGCTATTTGCTGCACCCCCCGTTATTGCGTATTATATTGTCGAGTTTTAAGCTTTAAGCCGGGGCCGAACCGCAACAATCGTCATCTGATTATTAAAACTTGAGCTGAAAGGGTTCGAAAAACGTGTCAAAAAAAAATTCGGGCTGAAAAAAATCGAGGTCCCCGAGTGCCACTGAACTCTGCGGGACACTGTGCCGCATGAAGAATGTTTTTTTTTTTTTACATTTCGTGTCGAGTTTAAAAATTCGAGCGAACCTATTCGAAATAAGTTGATTTTTCAGAGTGTAAACGACTTAGAAAACGTTACCGAGAGTAGAATCGCGTTATATCGCCCGTTAAAAATATTGAATGCAAGTATAGCGCGGATTATTTCTCAAAAAATACCTGTATAGTTTCGCGGTTGAGTTTATTCTACTAAATTGTGATTTTTTTTTTTTTTTACAATATTGGTAGTTTTTTCGCTCGGATTGCCTATTGTACAGTTTCAACGGTACATGCGCCATATTATAAGAGTAAAAATAAGAACTCACGTTGATTTGCGAAACAAATTTTCATTTGACTGTCGTTACCGTGACCTCTCAACTTGTTACCGTCCGGACGTGTCAGAGAACTACACACGTAAACACCGGTGAATTGGGTATTTTAATTTTATGCGATTTTCAGAATTCCTGACTTTTAACAACCGTTCGTGTAAACCAATTGATCGTTATAATATTATAACGACGCACACCCTTTCCGCGTTATACACACACACACATCACACACCTTTTCGATAATTAATACGAGCATATTTCCATCGTGTCTGCGTTCTCGTTCGATTTGCATATTATAACCGTCAAAGACGAGTTCTCCGAGTCAATAGGTGTATATATAGTTACAGTGCACGGACCAATTACGTAAATCTAACACCCGAGGTCCATAATTCTTGTTTTTCTTTTAACGTATAATTATAATACGGGCGAATGCAGTTTTTGATTTGAATAGTTTTCGTCTGGTCGACGAAAAAACAACGAGAACAACGTTTTTTCACATTTTCTAATTTTTTTTTTTTTTATTTATCCAGTTCACCGCGTATACAGAAGGCGTCGATATTTTAATCGATTTATTTTTGTGGGTACACTCCCGAGCGCAAAATAGTGGTATAAAACGACATTTACGAACGTTTATAATAAATAATGTTAATGTTGTTCATCGATTCGACTGAACAAATAGGATTAAAGAAAAACTGTTTCAAAATATAATATACTATTAAATACTCACAATGCTCGCTTTTTTCACGTCAAAAAATATTAATCTCAACACGAGAATAATTTTACCGAACACTTCTGGAGCGTAATGGATTGATGAAACGTGATGAAAAGTTGAAAAATACGATAAGAGAAGGCGTTGCGGTGCGGTTACAGAAAGAACTCGTCGGGTCCGCTACCTAAGAATAGTGGAATAATGGTCCTGGAGAAAAGATTTTTGTGGAAAAGTATTTCAAAAAAAAAAAAAAAAGGAAAAACAATATGGAATGTAAGTTAGGTCAAGACGTCGAATGACGAAAAGCCGAGAACGTAATTGTTCGCGTACACCACCGTCCGGAATCGAAAACCGTAGCGTGGAAATCGCTGCGAGACGATAAAAATGGATTGTAAAATAGAAATGACGAATAAGAAAACTGTTTCGAAAAATCCCTGGAGAACGCCGAAAATTAGCCCCGATCAGCTGCGCCCGCGGCGGCGAGACGTTTCATCATTATCCGCCGTTATCGACGTACTCGTACTATACAAAACTCGTATTTTGTTACTATACAATACGTGTTATTATTTTTATAATAATACTCGGCCGATTCGCCACGATCGGTCTCCGAAAGCGTCTTTCTACGAGCAACGTCGAGGTTTTCGTCTCGGTGCTCGGGCGTAAACGCATCGTCGAATTGTGCACGGTCCTCCTCCTCCGGGTGGTGGAGCAGCCGACGATGATGCACTCGACCGTCGACCGAATGCCGCGCGAATATTATCGATCGTCTTTTGCCGAACACCGAAAATCCGGCCGACGGTTTCGCGCGACGATCAGCTGCCCTGTTCTTTTATTTTTTTCGTACGTTTCGAGCTGTTTGTGCACATTATTTTATACCGCGCACGCTCCCGTGACCAAACGATCGGTATTATTATTATTACCCGCGGCCCGTTTCGAACAGCCGAACGTACGTTCCAATAATACCCGGCGAAAAATGTCTTTTATTTCCGAGCGATTCGACAATTTTCTCTCTCCACGTCTGTACTAAACACGTCTTTTTTGTCCTACCCGCTCGCACACATTTCACGCGTGTAACCGTGGCGAAACCCGCGTGGCGTCCTCCTCTCGAGGAGGAGACCTTTTTTCGAGCACTTCGTTCCGAACAATCGAGACGGGATTCTGGTGGACAAAAAAATAAAATTATACCTGCAATTATACTATTACACGAGTATCGCGATGGGCGTATCTGCCGCGGTACTGCTCGACGCGTCTACGCCGGATTGTAAAAATCGAGAAAAAAAGAAAAATCTCCCCCGAATTCGGCTGCGGCGCGAGACGGTCCGAGAGATTTACGAGGTTTATCGCCGCTGCTGATAATTTCACATACCGCTCGTTTTTTCACGGACGATTAATACACCGTTTAATATGGAATATTTTTTTTTTTACGACCGCTGAACACATAACTCGACCACGTTAAGAACGTATTCATTGATAACCAAATAAATTTTGGTTCGACTCTAGTGTCTCATTTCGTGGCGAGCTAGTCCGGTTCGAGAACAACGTAAAACGTCAAGATCTTCCGATTAGAATTTAATGTCAAAAATCTAGCGGAAGAATTACGAGTATTGATACGATAATATTATGCGGATTCGATCGATCGACAATTCGAACGATTGTCACGAAGTTTGGCGCCCTCTTAAATTTAAAGTTCCGAAAACTCATCGCGATTTTCTATTCGATGTTTGAACTGTAGTCAGAACCCCATACAATACGGTTACTTTGCCCCGATCAACCGAATGCTGAGATCGTGTAGTGAAATAAATAATGATTTAGAATTTTTTATTTTTTCTTGCAATTCATTAGCCGAGTTCAAATAATATCACTTAAATATTGTATAACATACGTATAATTTTAATGGATTTTCTGTATGCATTCTGAGTAAATGTAACCTATTAATTTCAACAGAAAAATTATGTTGAAATTTCACTAAGGTTTAGAGATTCTAAATTGAAAACTATAGGTATTGAATTTTGGATCATCAATTTGAAATTCAAAAACTCTATATTTAGCATTTGGCGCTCGCGTTTCGGCTATAAAAAGGAAAAAAAACAGTTTATACTTCACGATCTTGTGAATTATTTCGCAACACAAAGTGAAATATTTCATTTTAAATGTATGTTTCAACATGAAATATTCACACTAGCGTTTGGTCGGAGGTACGAAACGAATAACAAGTGGCCGCGGTCGGTTTCGCGCTGTATCATCGAACGGCGGCTAATTACCGGCGGAGCGAGCGGCTTTTATAATTCGCTTTTGATTAATTGACCCGTCGCGTGACGCAAAAGTTTCGCCGAATCCGATTCGGATGTATTATTGTCGTCAACACCCCCCGGGGCGGCGTTTCCGTGTACCGGAGTCGTTCGAGGGGTGCGTTTATGCGCTCCTGCGGGATCCCTACGATAGAAACACCCCGACCGGGTTTTGAGTATTCTGACATCCGGAAACGAGATCGATAAACATAAAAAAAACCGACTAGACATATTGCGAGTCCGTCACAAAACTAAAACCTCGATTTTGGAACAATAGAAACAGCATACGCATAGCCGAGTGATTTTTGAAAGCTCAAAAACAACTTTGCATCTTTTCCGTAAAATTCGGTTTCGCAGCAGCGAGTGTGTTCGGTTTTTAAAACACTTTTTCGCGTTTCTCGAGACACATTTTCGTACCGGTAAATTCCTCTTGCGATCATATACATTCAATACGGGATTCGTCGTAGTTATTGAACGGTATTTTATTCAAAGCGTTGTGTAAAATCGTATTTGTTTATGATCCGAAAACTAGAAGATTTAAAATTTAGTACTGACAAATCCACTAGTTCAAAGCTCCGAGTTATCATTATCGAAACAGCTATAAGTCATCATATTATCACTAAACAAATTGTCTTTATCAAAACTCTTCACACGAGCACTCCCGATGATTTTAAAAAACAAAATGTGAAATCTTGCTAATTAATTGTGTAAAATGTGAGCACAAAAAAAAAAAAAAAATAGGTAGCCCATTTCTCAAATTGTTTGTAAAACCGTGCGATTTCGAGATTTGTTTTACATTTAATGGGTGTTTCGTGATGTTTGTAATCCGTATAACTCCAAAACCGAATCCGACTGCAAAGTATCGTTATGTCTACGAATATAATATATTTTTCAAAATGTCTTTTTTGCGTGTGATGTATGTATATCGAAGTGTTGTCCCAGCGGGAACTCACACACCTACTAGTGTAAAGTGTAAAAAGTTTGGAGCAGTCTTCAAGTGTGGCGATATTTCATTGTAAACGTATCCCACACCTGCCACGTGCCGTCGTTTCAGAAAGTTTTCCGACGTTTCGAATTAATAGTTCACAGCGAATAATAATATGTATAGCAACGACGGTGGATTGTTGTGCGTTTGATTAAAACGCTGTGTACAATACCTTTTTCGTGTTTTAATAATTCTACGCATTTTTTTTTCCGGTAAATTCATAAAGTTTCTTGTAAAATCTAAGTCTCGAGAGACCAGTCTACGCGTGATAGCGCAGGAACGCGATCAGGACTCGACGTATTTAACCATGACCGCGGTTAAAAACGCTCGTCAAACTCGAATTTTGATTTGTGGCAGTGAAAAAAAAGAAATTTGGTGTTTCGTCTAGTTTTTATTTAATTTGCACAAATTCGTCACGTTTGTACCAAGTTATTGGAATATGCACTAGATATATCGTAATTATGTGAATCTTGTAACGTCGTCTTAGGATTGAAAACGGTTCATAGAAAAGAATGTCCATAGCATAACGTAGTTAGTTTCTCGGTTACCGTATTATAAGAAAGAAATTGTGAGCAAATGAGAGCAAGTAAGTATGGAACTAAGCTTTTAAGTTGAGGTAAGTGTAATCGAAATAAAAAATTAAGTGGCTTTGCGTTTGTTTGCTATGATTATCCAAAGAGTGTATGTTTAATATATTTTGTTATTTTTTATAAAATAAGAAAATAATGGACATTAAATGGATGAACATTGTTTTTAGTGAAACAAATACACTATGATCTTAACTTTTTAGATTTTTTCCCCGAAAGGAAAAAGTTTAATTCGCGTTTGATTTGATATGTGGTGTTCTACATTTATTAAAATCGATACTTTATAATTTTGAATTTTTACCGAATTCGGTCCAATAAAAAACTTAACCTAAAGACCCAAAGCGACCACAATTAATTTGAAACGGTCATTAGAGTTATTCAACAACTTACGGTTGGAATGTGATCCCATTCACACATTGACACATTATAACGTTAAGAGCAAATTTTTGTTTTTTTTTTTTTTTTTACGTATTATTTATTGTTCTACGATTGTTCTACCGATAACCGTATTTAAATTTCGAAAAGTTTTTATATTAAAAATATAAAATGAACATTGATTTTACCTACTGCTCTCATATCTGGCGGGCACTTTTGTTTATTCTGGCAAATGTTTTATTTTTTTTGATTATGCACACAGACTCACACTAACGGTCGGGCAAGTCAACATTCAGCATTATTTCTTTAGCCAATGATGCTGATAATTTTTTCTTAGCGAATTCGAAACGATTTCGTTTGTCGCCGTGAACCAACAACGATCGGAGACAATATCGTGTAAGAAAATAAGTGTCTGCAAATAATTTTGTTTGTTTTCGTTATTTCCTTTGATGCCACAGGAAAACGTTCACTTCAGGATACAATTAATGCCGTCGGTGCGCACACAATGGGTACACGTTTGGAATTTCTGAGTATTAAATGCGTAATATGCATACTACACACACGTTAAAACAATACAGCACGACGAGTGTTTGCCGACAAAATCGACATGGGCTCGCGAGACGAGTGTGTGCAGCTAAGACTCTCAGAGCCTTTCGAGTGCTGATCGTTTAATTTTTGAACAACCGAAGCGGGCACGCGCGCGTTTTCTCCGCAAACGACGACTATAAACACAACAGCGACGACGAGTGTATGATACGAACAACGTTATCTGGAAACTATTGTTTCCGAGTACTATTCGTTTAGTAAAAATAAACGATTGTTTACTGTCTACGCAAGGGCACCTGAAATAAAATCCCAAGTTTATATTCTACAAAATTAGAATAAAATCTGATTGAAACGATTATTTCCGTTTTTTATTTGTTCTCAAAAAAACAATTACAAACGCGCTATGAAATTTAAAACGTATACACAACATGTAGATACTCAAAAAATTGCGTTACAATAAAAACCTGTTTTATAACCATCGTTTTTAAAATCTAAAAAATTTCAACATTTTAATCTGGATTACAATGTTTTTGTATACAAAAACTTTACGTACAATTTAAATACAGTTTGATGATATTAAAATTATTATGATTATTGTAAATAGGTACACGAGTCAGTAAGATGATACTTAACAGTCAAGTAAGTAATAAGTAGGTAACGATACATTTTGTAATATATTTAAATACATAATAATGTAAAATATATAAAATAATTTTCCATATTTCTATTACGATTGAGAGAGATTTTGTTTTAAAAGTCGTTATAAATTTCAATTTACATTTTACCGGGTGACAATGAATTAAAAATTTATTAAACGGAATATAAAACCTACTCTGAGTGTAAACGAAACATTAGTTTTTTAATTCATTTTCAAACACACCGATTTGATATTTTAATAACGTTCCACGTTCGATGTACTATCAGAAATGTCATGAGTTTGTTGATGAAACGATTGTAATATTGTTTATTTTAACAAAAATATTATTACAAACGAAAAATAAAAATGATTCTCATCAAAGCGCATCGTTGATTTCGTATACTGAATATTATAACTGATTCTTGTTTTGTGGTTTTCCATATTTTTAGAATAATAATTCTTCCAACAGTAGGTACTTTTGTTACTTAATTACAATCGTGACAGATATTCGATTTATAATTTTTTCATATGTACCTACGTACAATCTTTCACAGTCGCCACAAGACGATAAAAACTAATAATAATAATCTTCGCTATTCTTACGCCATAATGAGAATATCCACATCACTCTCGGTGTATTAAAAAATTCCCGATTACTATCGGACACGTGTCGAAGGTAAAAAAAATAAAAAAAAGATGACGTAGACCAAAAATCCACCCCGATCGGCGTTCATTTGTCAAACGTCGATTATTATGGTTGTTTTTTTTCCACCCCGCAAAAGGGGTTAGGGTCTTTAATATATATTTTTTTTTTTTTTTCGATTAAGTGAAATTTCAATCATTCTCCGTACCTATCGCTTAATATTATTAATTTAATATTTTTTTCACCCGCGGCTTACCGACACACCCGTCTCGCTTTTTTGACGCTGATCTGGCCGTCCGCCGTTTAACATCAGCCTCGATAATGGCCAAAATATACTAGTCACCAATCTGAGCACATCATCGGCGATGGAATGTTTTATTCCCGCGACATAACCGCGGTGGAGGTATTATGACTCACGAAATACGAAAATGACGCGTTATAAACGTTTCGATTCTCTTTATTTTTCTTCTAAAACGATTCACTCTTGACCGCACTCAATATTCATGGTATACTCGACATCGACTGTAATGTCATTTGTCAATCATCGACAACAGGGACCAGGAGACGATGTGTATTTTTTTGTGTACGCTGTTGCACTGACGGAGTACTTTGTCGCATTTTTCCAAAACTCAAAAGAGTACTAAAACACCTAAATACAAACAAGATGCACGAAACCCGCGCAACACGTTTTGTAAATTTTTTTGTAGAATTGTTATTTAAAAGAAACAGGAGGTAAACTTGAGGTTGGTGAGAAGTGGTTTGGATTGGAGTGGGTCACTTAAGTAAGCTGATGTTTGGGAAGTCGTGGTTTAATCTTATAATTAAATATCTGACGAAACCAATTATAAATCATTGCGTTCGAAAAAACGATTCTGACTGAGATCAGTTATGTTTTAGAAAATGAAACAAATTTAATCACTACGCCACACAAGTTCTCCAGGACCTCAAATGTACTTCCCTTTCCCATCCATCTTTCCTCTCTTTTTTTTTTTTTATAGGTACTAATTTTACCATGTTACGTTACCAGTATAACATAAGGTCCTGCATAAAAAGATCGGATCAATCACTCGCCTCTTCATCGAGGTTTTTCGAGTCTAAATTTGCGTGTTTTCGGATCAAAACTTGCGAAATATGTAAAATGTTAAAAATTGTTTCGAATACCGTCTAGTTTATATCAAAATTTCCAACTTTTTTGTGTTATGATGATGCAAATTGATCAGATCCACTCGAAACACAAATAATCGAATATGGAAATGTTCCAGATTTTGTCATTTTCGGCGTACGACTCAAAAAACAATCAAAATACCGAAAAAAAAAAAACAAAATGTAGTATAAAGTCAAAATCTCAACTTTTTCGTGGCATTCGACGTAAGGTTTGGAGCACTTTTTCTACGCGAAAACGTTATCACAAACGTTAAAATTTCAAACTTTTGGCCTAAAAGTTTTGTATTTTTTTTTGTTCTTTTGCAGCAGGTATAACTCATAAAGCGAGCAAAGTACTTTAAAAATCGAAGTATTCTTTCTACGCGGAAAAATGTTCAAAAAAAAAATTAATTAATTATCGTTGCGCTCATTATGTAAAATAACAATTTATACACACCACATAAAAAAAAAAAGTAGTATGGATGGAAAATCTTTTGGAAGAGACCGTTTTTACACCTTTCCGCGAGACGACCTAGTATCTGTACGATAAAGAAAAAAAAAACGTGAACGTGGATTTTCCGAATTATCGTTTTGAAACTATTTAATTATTTAACGCTATATTGTTTATACACTCGGGTTATAACAATATCGTTGTAGTATTGCGGTGGTGATTTGGCGCGCAAAGTGTTTGCCGATGTACCTCTAACCGTCTACTACAAGTGCCGGCCGGTGTTTTAAGTACCTAACCGGGTTTTGTAATGGACTGTTTATACGGAATAAATAATTCCGCGACTGCGTTACCTACGCTAAGATCCGTTTTAAACGTTAAGACTTTAATAAGGGTTTAAACACACATCATTAGCATAACACATTATCACGCTGCGATATTTTGTGTACCTGTAGCGAAGACGTATTTTCTACACGGCACTTTAGGTGCCTACCGAAACGACCGTAGGGTGAAACGATAATAATCATAATAATACCGTAACACATTAGTCGGATACTACTACTATAACAAGCGAAACGTACTAACGGCTAAAAGGAAAAACGTATATTTTTTTTTCTACTGTAAAATAACATCGAACGTCATACGCGCAGGCAAGAAAGCCTGGTACGAGAACGCCGTAAACTGATGGTTTATTTTTCAATAACGCACACTCGTATTGTACGTTTGGTGTTTTTGGAATCTCGGAGATTTTCTCGTTCAAATTCACGAAATACGTCTTCGCAACGCGTTCGTAGTTTCGCTTTTTTATCTTTTACTCGAGTTTATGATGCGTTAAAACGATTTCAGTAGATACCGTTTATGCGGGCGTTTGGTTTGAAACATTTAAAAACCCTTGTTTATTGGCGAATATAACTTTGTATAATACGCAATGTGTTCGCCGTCGGCCGAGTCGGCGATAGTTTTTAATTATTCTGCAGAAGCTCAAGTTAATAACACACACGGCTGCGGGCTGCAGTAATAGTATATGCGCGGCACAGCAACAGCGCGATACTCCGCGGAAACGCATCGCGTTACGACTATAATTATCGTACGTATTATTATAAAATGTATACACCGTCCTGGAACATTTTTTTTTAAACCGTTTACCGGGTTACCTATATCCCGCGGTGATGATGTAAAACAAACATCGGATTCCGCGTCAAACGAATTCACTTAAAACGACGGAAAATTTGCATATAATTTCCGTTCGCAACACGGCCGGTCGGTCGCCGTCGAGGCAACGCGAACGTAAAAAAAAAAATTTTTAATTTCTGGTTCAAAAGCGTTTTTGATCATAACAACGGCAACAACGACACCGTTACGATGAAACTTTGTGTACGTATACACTATTAAAATTAAATTATATTTAATATGCGGCTCGATGGTAAAAAAAAGAAAAAACCCGCCCCGTTCCGATTGTAACGCGCGACTCTCGTTCGTTACGATTGCGAAACGAGATTCCCATTAAAAAAACCAAACATCATTTTTTTTATAGTTATAAAAACGCGTCTCGTATGGATAAATAAACGATATTGTCATCTTGCGTGTTTCAAATGTTCGTTATCGCCGTATTATAATCGCAGTTTGATGTCTCAATTATTATAGAATAATTATGACGATATTTATGTTGACACTAAACCGTACACGTAGCAGCAGCTTCGCACGGCCAGACGTTTAAATAAATACCGTTGTTTATTGTAAGAAAAAAAAAATTTGAAATCAGGTTATTATACGTATTTATGCCAAGTAGACAGGACGTCTGAATTAAACCAGAGTAATAAAATTACTATACGATTACAGTGAGCGGAAAAAAAAAATCCGTTATTCTAATTATAATATATTATAGCCGTTGCCGTGTTCGTTTTATAATCGGTTTCCGAATAAACACGTTTTCAATATTATTAACGATTACACCGCCGAACGCGTTTCCAAATAAGACGTAATAATTTAACATTTCGTCGTTTTTCCGTGTCGTATAATAATCTTGAATCATTAGTATCGGCGAGTGCTTAAAAAAATTAACCAAAATGTTTAGTATCGTAATAATGTATTATTATCGTGCCATAATAAATACATATATTACGTCGTCCAAATATTTATAACTTCCGGATTGTCATCGGACGAAATTGTTCTGGAAGCCAAAACTTTTGAAACGTTCAGAAATAAAATAAACATTTAAACTTGATAATTATTACCGAGCGATAACCGTAAACTGGCTCAACGTTTGAATTGGAGTTTCGTGAAAAATCGGTCTTTTTTGATCATTTCCAAAATCCTAATACGAAATAAAACAATAATCGAAACCGAAATGAAACCGGTAAATTGAAAACGGTTTTAGCATTGGGTAGTAGAAATTATTTTTATCGCAACCAATTATGGGAATTACAAAGTTTCGTAGCTAAATACATCCAAGCCGTTGATGCGAATCGACGACTAAAATTTAAATTGATCACGAACCAGTATAGAATTGTTGAGTAGTGCACCTATCTCTATAAAATTTGAAAACAGTTAAGTAATAGCTAAGCACATAATAATTTTGACTTTCTTCGTGTATTTTCTCAAATAAATAGATACATAAATAATCACGTATTATCCCAACAGTATCTTTAACCGTCGTAACATGACGTACCTATCACTTTTGAACCACTGTATCGTTCACAAAAATTCTTAAAACATTAACTATCACAAAATGTCCAGTTTAATATACGATCATTTATCGTTTTTATTAGTTTTCAAATTTTTTACAACCTAATGATTTTATTCTAACGCGTTTTAAAGCCGTCCAAACAGAAACCGAAAAAAAAATGTTTTTCTCATTAGAGCTTTTGCCGTCGGGTCGTGCGCAGAGACGCGGTGGACAATTCAAACGACTCGAGTGTTAACCTCTTACCTAAGAGCTCCTACGTTATACTTTAGGCACAAGGGGTTGCTCGTTATTTTTTACTCGGTCGTATTTTTCAATTCGAGCCATTTAAACAACGCCAAAACTGGCCACAGAACACTACAGTGTGCATATAATGAGTATAAACAAAATGGAAAATAATAGTACGAGACAAAACGAAAACAGTACTAAAATGTTATTCGTTACCGTTGCTAGGACCCAGTGGTGTGCGCAGGGGGAGATAGGCCGTTTTTTAGCAAACTCATAGATGTTTATCTAGGTAATAGTTATATCGACCATAAAATAAAAAAGTAAAAAATGAATTTTAGTTTTTCAGATCATATTATACAGAATATATGACGTCTCAAATTGTCCGTTTCATCAATTGATTCCTCCCTGTAGCAGGTCCTTGATATTTTTTACAAAAAAAAAACGTCCGAACGGCACAACTTGAGTAAAACGTTCCGGGCAGTATTGGTGGGATTAGACCCAAACGAATTGTACGAAAGATAAGCCATTTTCGGGAACGACATTAAAAACACGGTTACTTTTTAGCTAATATCGTGGTTTTAGGAGGTGAAACTGTCAGAAGGCTCCCAGTTGCTCCTAGTATATTTACCGAGTCCGAATTCGGTATAACATTATAAGAAGGTACCTACATTATGTTCACATAATCTCCTTTTGTACGGTTCTAGGCGCGCCACCGGGCGCAGCTGCAGCCGGGTGGGCTTTCTCGTACGGGTAGAGAACACCGTACGCACATAGTCGTTATCGCGCGTATATAATATAAGATGATACGAGTTTTTATCGTCGTTTTCGCACACTGTCGTGTCCGGGTTTTCAGGCTCGATCACAACGGCTGTTTTGCGATGTGCGGTGGTCCTTTATAAACGTCGTCGTTTATTCCGGCCAGCGTATAATACACATGTCGTTTTCGATCGCGTCGTGTCAAAACACCCACGCGCGCGCGTCAGAGCCCGGGAAATGATCGGTAAAAATCGGACAGCCCCCGGGCCGCCGAGACGAGTGGTGGATGACACCTCGGCGGTATCCCGACCGACAAAAGTCCCATCGCGTTCCCCCCGTGTTCTGGACTCGACGCACACGACGCGATCGACGTTTAACAACAATACGCGTACGTTTTTTAATTGCTTGTCAAACTCCGCCGTTTTAATCGACCGCGTGTTACGGCGATACAGCCCCACAGCCGTCACTGTCACTGTCGTTTTCAAACGGCCCATTGCTAAAACACAATACATCAGCGGGGTGTTTACGGCAAGTCGGCGACCGCGGTAGTGTGACCGGAGGACAGACGGTCGTAACGCTCTCGAAAATACAGATTCAACCCGCCGCGTGTACTTGGCCATGAAATTATAACCCTTCTGGGCACCCTCCTCGTGAATAAAAATTCATAGACTTATCGTGCCGCTGGACCGAGGTTATTAGATAACAATATTGTCTAATAACCTCGCCGCTAGACATCGTCGTCGAACTGCGACGGCTCGCCGACGGTCTTTTCTTATCCGGCACTTTTCTTCCAAAGTATTTGATTTCGGTTTTGAAGTAATCTCATTTTAAAGGTCGGGGTTCCAGCTGCGGTTATTGAAATTTTCGAAAATTTAAATTTTTTTAAAATTTTTGTTGGATAAAAAAAATTGACGTTTCAGAAAAAGTTTTAAAGGTTTCATACGAGTTTGGAAAAAAATCGAAACATTGAGGTTAATAACATACAATGACAACTTTCCCTATAATCGTCGATCCGTTCGACGCACGACACTATAATTTGGTGTATTATGTGATACAATATTTTCTATGCCTCGATTTACTTTCGATATTTTTCACACACTCGAAGATGATTTCGTTAAAATCAAATCTGGTCTAAAAATTTAAAAATACACGCCAGGCTGAGTACATTTTGTTTCGTAAAAAAAACATGTGTGTTTTACATTGAAAGCGTATACCTGGCCGCGTAATTTCGTATGTAATATTATGCATCGTATAAGAAATATTAAAGAGTATTATAACTAATACAGCAATAATATGTACATGTCAATTTGAATTTTATTAATAGTTTTGTTAATATGTTTTAGACATACCTACCTATACATGATTGATTACACAATTCGATCGTCTGGCAGGTGATATATTTTTATTCTTTACGGATACGACTGAAAGCGGTCATCAGAGATGGACATTTTCACTCTAAACTCGACGAGTCAATATTCGTCCGCTTAAAAAAAGACGACTGAATTCGGTTGATGTGACTATGATCACGAGTCATTTTTATTCGTCAAACTATACCGACGAATCGATATTTCGTTTCCGAAATTAGCAGCGAAACGTTGAAAGCAAAAGTCGAACTAAGGAAAATATGTTTTTTCACACATTCAAGAGTGATGAATCCATCAGACGCCTGTGTGAATTTATTTACGCAGTATACGTAGACCGTCGTGAATCGGCAAATATAATCGGACAATAATATCCAAAATTGAATATTATAAAAAAAGTATTAAATCGTGTTTCGCAGCTCTCGTATAACACGGAAAAATAATATTTTTACCATGGAATAAACGCAAAACAAATTAATATTATCACTTATTCTCAACATTAGTATATTGGTATCGAGTAAAACCTACTTAAAATTAAGTATCAACTGTGCACTATAGAATATATTATGTAACTACATTATACATTTTTAAATAATCGAGTACGCACTAAATGCTCGTTTCTCATTCGTATGGTAATTAGGTAGGTCTCCCCCGCAGTGATTATTATTATGGACTGTCTCGGGTTGTTACGATTAACATAATATTATGGACAGGGGTTATATTAAATTATTTAAAAAAACTTAATGTACGTCTTAGAAAAAAAAAAAAATATATTCAACTGTACGCCGTTTCATCAAAGCGCTCAAAACGGTTTTGGGCAATATTTTTTTTATCGCTATACGTCTGCGATTTTACCCGGAGGTTACGCGACCCGTAAGAAATAAATAACGCATTATTGTTCGGTGCAGGAATACCCTTTTATAAACGATTAGATTTTTCTCCTATTAGGTAGTACGAGTTTATTAGTAATATTTTACTCTTTTTTCCAATTATTATTATTATTACCGTCTGGTATTGTCTCGTTTTACCTGTATTTATACACCCACGGCTGTATTATAACGTCTATAACCGTAGTATAGTCTCGCGAAACGTTTAATGAAAACGATTTTTTGTTTATTGGGGTTGTTTTTTTTTTTCCCCATGCACTCGATACAAAATGTGCACGCTAAATTCACGAGTGCACGCGGTCGTTTCACGGATAATAATAACAAAAAGAGTACGTTAGGTAGGTTTCCTATGGGTTCACGACAGGTGGATAACATTCTTGTAACATTCGTTTGACTTGAATAGGAAAAAAAAAAAAAAACGATTCTCCATTCCGATCTTGAAATTCGCTAACAATTTCATTATGTTCGAAAATCCAATAATTACAGTACCTATACCTATACACCTACACTACTCGATTAAGCAATCGAAACGTAAAAATAAAAACGTATATTTTTATATGTGAAACGATGTTGGTTTGCGTACAGGGCGCACATTTCATTTATATAAAAAAACTTGTTTACAAATCAGCTCTTATACATAAGTTAAATTGAATTTTTTGAGGAATTCTAAACATGAAATTTTTGATGAGTTTCACTAAAGAAATAACTGAATAAACCGCTGTTCAAATCAACACGTTTGATTGCCCGAATTCGGTTTGATCACTTATGACCATAAATAGTGACCATGTATTGTCATAGAACACGAGTTGACTTATGATTTCCTCGGAATTTTTTTAAAAATGTTATTCAACAAAACACCGTAAAAACGATACCTTCACGCAGTTTTAACTTGATTTTGACATCTTATATTAACATTCGCTCTACTGCGCTCAAAAAATAAATTATGGCAAACGTTAAAAAATTATACCGATAGAACACACGAGTTTTAAAAATTATTTTTTTTTTTTTGCTATTTTTCGTACATCTCGGTACGGGAATCGACTCGACAACAACAATAATATTCACGCAGTCGTTATACGGATCGGTTATGATTTCTCGAAAATGTTCTTACGTCGGATGGTGGAGGACGCTTCAGCAGTTCGTACGGTTTCAAATGTTGTTGCAAAATGTTTTCGGTAAGACTTTTCGATATTTTTACCGCACGAAATGCGGTCGTGCGGTGCAGGTAAGGGCATTTTTTCTTTTTTTCTAATGGCTTCGACCGTGACGGAAAAATATTGATATCCCGTTTACGAGCGGCTTTCGAAAGAAACGTTTTCGGTATCGTTTTCCGACACTTTCGTCATCAATAACATCGTTATTGTTTTCGTCCGCGGACGGTTTTCTCCTAGCACGCACGCACCAATACAACAGTGGCCAGGCATCGCGTGCGCCACCGAAAAAAAACGCGAGCTGGTGATATAAATTACGCGGGATATTTTTTACATTTCGTTTTCCGTCTCGTTACTTTTACCACCGCGACACAAACGAAGTACTTAATCATAATACTGACAATTATTATTGTTCGTACCGTTGGCGGTCACCGTACGTTTATTTTATCGTATACTTGGTGGACTCACGCGATTTCCGCCCAATTAAGTAAATACAGGCACCTGAACCCGGGCGAGTCCACGCCCGCGTGTGACACCGTACCGTGTTAAAACGGTAAACGGGCGGCGAAAGGGGGCGAGAACGCGACGAACGAAGATAAAGCGATAATATTCGTAACAAGAATAAAATTATTCCGTAATAATTATTATTGTTCGTGGCGACTGCGGTTTTTTGAATTTTTTTTTTACGTCTACCTTCTAACGAATATGTTATTATTACGAGTGTTAAGTGTGACAAATTACCGAATTTTCCCGCGAAAACGGTACGATTTTCCGGGACCGACAGTCGGATGACGGATCACCCGGGTGTCTATAGGTCGAACGCGGTACCCACCTTGTAATAAGTCTTTTACATTTAATTTCGCATAATAGTCTATGAAAAAAAAAATTATCCAATTATTATATTGTAGAACGTAGTGTCGGTGTGAGGCCGTGTTTATGTTTACTTTCAAAACTGAACATTAGATGCGTAAACTAACTGTACCTACACTGCGAGTCCGAACAAAGTGGGTTTCGAAATGATTGGAATTTCGTATTGCGCACCGTAGTTGTGTTCCACAGAAACTTGAACAAAAAAAACAAAAAAGGTAGGCACGTTAACAATAAAAAAAACTTTGCAGTGAACTATGGTAATTTACTAAAATTAAAACTTCGTGTTGTTCTCTAAATTGAATTTCACTAAATTTTGAATAGTTTTGTACGATAATGTTTATTAAATGATATTACCAAAATCAAAAAACACGTCATAAATGTTTACAAAAACGATAACATTTTTTTTTTTTTGTTCTTGTGCATATAACACTTAATTCTAAATCCAATTAAAATTTTTGATTTTCATTCACGTCATTAAAAATAATCTCTAAAACGCTTTTGCACGGAATCACGTCTAATATGCAAGTTGAATCGCTCGAGTTTAATGCTCTTAAATAACAATTTATCGAGCTCTCTGGAAAAAATAAAAAAACTAGTCGTTCAAGAAATTCGTATTGTCTTACAGTCTCCATTTGCCAAATCCGAGTAGTTTTAAATGCAATTGTGTACAGTATTATTATAGTCTCCAAAGAAGGACATTTATTCCTCGTTTTAAAACAAAATACACCGTAATGGTTTTGGTAGATGAAACGACTCGGTTATGTGAAGAAAAGCATGTGAAGATCTCGGCATTAAAATTATAATATTCGTGTTATGTAGGTATATTTGGGTACTTGGAACTGATTTGAACATTTTTTCACGTCGTGCCGGGAATTTTGATTTGTTTTGTTCTTTTTTGCGAAACAGAAGACGTCGTGTTTTTGTTGAAACTCGTCTCGCAAACAACGAAATGATTTTACCACACAACTTGACCTAAAAAGTTCCTACGGACGATATGATCACGCAAACCATTTCGATAAAATTACTCAACTTGTAAACGATTTAGACAAAATATTAATGTTTTATTTTTGCAACGTGTGTGTCATAACGTTTCGGAGGGGACTAATGAACTTACTTGAACATAATTTACAGCTATCGATATCCAAAACGTAAACACATTTTATTAACACAACCACCCACGTCGATATTCCTCCGAATCGACCACGGACGTTAATTACGCGAAAACTGATGACGCGAAAAAACCGCGAAATTCCTCTATTATCAATTTTTTTTTCGCCTTGTGCGACGATCGATTTCACGCGTTCGTAGACCACTGGTTATGCGGAAACGATTGCAGTAATTTGTTTTCGTTTCGCTTCGGAATTCTTAGAAAAGGTTGAATTTCAACACAATAACGTCATTCGTCAAACATTTAGTACGCTCAGTCTATCCGTTTTTTATCATTGTTTCCATAATAATTTTTGTACAGGAAATATTCGACCGTAATTTATTCGTCGTAAACTATTCGTCGGTTTATGTGTCACATAGTTATTATTGTAAATACAAATTAAAAACACGGAAATTCGAAATCTCGGAAAATTATAAGCTTCTTACAACAAAACGAATAAAAAATATTATTTTCTACGAATCCAACAACAAGCGGTCGTCATATCATATAATTATCTCGTGTATGAAATTTCATTATGATAGTGTAAATTAGTATATTATTTACAGCGGTGCCACTGTAAACTACCAGTAAACATTCATCATGTTTTGATATTTTCAAAATAATTATAAAGAAGAAAATATTTTTTTGAATTTCATTATAATAAGGGCTAATTCGTCAAGACAAAGTGAAACACTCCTCTTCACATTTTTAACACGTATACAATTAACACTTACCTCATCAGTGATCATACACCATATGTCCACTTTGTTAACTCGTAAACGTTGAATTTAGGATGAGAAAAAAGTTATAGCAGATCTGATATTTTCACGGTTTTGAAATTTACTTTACTATGGGTACCTACTTCCTTAATACTAGTTTGAACGTGAAAAAATCATATGTTAAATGTTATAAAAAATATTGTCAACTAATGAAATTTATGTAATGTGAGGATAAAATGTTCCCTTCAATTGTAAACACCACGTGAAAAATAATTGCAAACATATAATATGATAACGCACGAGTTCATAGTTGAATTATTTTCAAATCTTTAGTACAAAATACCATATAAAAAATTAAAAGTTTTTTACCAATCACCGGTTAGCAATAAACCGAGTTTTATAAATAAAACATTATTACTCTCATCTGTATGTATATTTTAGTTTGATATCAATAAGATACACGTGTCTTCATTCTATTCGTAACTATATTGTGTTAAATTTGTACAAATTTGAACAAACTGCATAACATATCATACAATGTGTTAGCTAGAAACGGTAAGTAAACGGTGATCTTTCGTAAAAACTCTACTACACTGAAGATAGATTTTTTAAATATTATTTTCAAATACTCTGGACGCAAGTGTGATCCTTTTTTCTAAAAGTCGTTTGAAATAAACTAATTCGTACGGTTATAAAAGAACAAATGTCAATGCTTGTACGCGTGTAGAAAATAAAAATGGAACAAAGTGTCGTTGACGAATGGATAATTAGTATCGATCGTGAGTTAGACCGGAAATTCGACGTATTCGAACGACATTCGAACCGATTGGTAATGGTGTGAATTATTATTTTTTTTTAAATTTTCCCTCTTCACGTCAGGACGGACGCGTTGTTTCGCAATAATGTACGTTGTATTTTATTCGTCCGTCCGCTGTCCGGCGAGCTGTAAAATTCCAAACAACGACAATAGAAAATGACGCGTTGTCGCGAAACAGAACAGACAGAACGAGAGACGAGACGAGAGAATTCGTAAAAAATAATAACATTAAGTCGGTAAGTAGGAGGGCGTGTTGCCCAAACGACAATGCGAAATCCGAGGGAGGTGACAGGATCGCAGCCCTGGAATCGGGACGACGTGTTATCGTACGGTTATTGTCGTCGACATCGTGAAATTCAATCGAATAACACGTCAAATTTACATTACGACGGGTACAAACGGGTACACGGGTGACAGATTCACGACGTGCACTTATAATAATAATATTATCGTTATTATCGGGTGAATCCTTTCTCTTGCCGAAACCGCGCGAGTGCAGCAGGTTTTCCGTCGGTTGTCCGGCAAGTCCCTCCGGACTCCGATAACCCGCGAAAATCCGACAACGCGGGTTATCGAAAAAATACAACGTGACTCGTGCATTTTATAATTTACAATAATAAAACACGTTAGTTTGAACCATGACGATATAATAATAATAATACGATATTGTGGCGAAAACGTCAACGATTGAACGACTATATTATAATACCGCAGATGGGATTAACGCGAGACTCGAGTGACGTGACATGTGTAAAATATTCGAGTAAAAGTACCGAACAAACACGTTGCGAGTATACCAGGGACTTTAATAATATTATGTATTTTTAGTAATTTGAAAAAAAAAAACTAAAATTATCAACCAATACGTACAATTATTGTTCTGAATGTGATAGAACATGATTTTTGTGACCAAGGTAGACGTTTTTCCCGAAAATTTAGAAGAAAAATGTACAACCTTGGTAATTTTTAAATTAAAGTACCGTCTCGGATCAATTGCCTACTTTTTGAGGCGTCGTACGTTAAAATCGGAGCATTTTTTCTACTAGAAAAAGTGTTCACAATAATCGAAAAAAACAAAATCTAAATGGACTTGTAAAAAACACGTTTTCCGTAATTGTTTGTCCCCCCTATAAAAAATACATGACCGCCCAAAATAACAACAATTCAAAAGTTCCACAACACCTTTAAAAACGATCGAAATCGACTAAAATTTCAGCGGTGAATTCATAAAACCATTTTTAATGACACATATAAATTTCAAGTCCAACGGAGCAATTTTGAAAATTATGACTTTTTAGTTTTTTCCTCGGAACTTCAATAGTTATCAAAATTTTAAAAAACGCTTCAAATAAAGTACCATCTCTGATCAATTATCTATCTCTTAGATAAATACAGGTATCATACGTTAAAATCGGAGTAATCTTTTTGCAGGAACTTTTGATAATAGAAAAAAAAAACAACAATGTAAAATCGATAAATTCTTCGCTAACGCTCAGAAAACTTCAGTATACTCGTATTTGAACAAATAATGACAAAAAAAAAAAAAAAATAGTACATTTTCCAAAATAGATGCCTGTGTTAAATACATTGATTTTAAATACTTTTTAAAATTATTCCAAATTACGATTTTTGATTTGTATCTAAACATCCTATAAAAAAAAAAAAAAAGGAGAAGAAGGTTAGACAATAGGATCTTAATCAACGATAAGATATCGTTTCTATAAAAACAGAAATATTTAAGACATAATCAATTCAAAGAAAATTTAATGTCATGGCACAAAGAATTTTCAAAGTAGTAGAACTTTATGGCTTTTTAGCCATAAGTATAGCCATTAAAGAAAACGTTACGTTTTTTTTTTTTTTGTCGATTATGTGAGAGAACGTTGTCTTTGGCAGGAAGAGATTCTTATCACAAACGGATATATTTTGTTTTTTTTTTTTTATGTTATCTAGTGATTATTGTGAGTGTTTCATTGAGATTGATCGTTTGGAATTTTCTTAAATTCAATTTAACTGTTATTTTTTATTTTTATTTTCAAGAACATTTGTAAGAGAGTGGTTTTCAAAGAACCGTCTTTTTACTAAAAAAGTGGTTTTACGTTGAGACAAGTAAATGAAAATAACAGACGACTGCTGTAAGGAAAACGTAAATTAGATTTAACGTCGTATACCCAAGAGTATCCACCTGTATGAAGTATACTGAAATCTAGAATTCACTTATAATACTGTCGTAGTGAAATGACGTTTCGGGTCTGTAAATGTATGTTTTAAAATTTAAAGAATTCAGAAAACTATAAGTGTCCTATTATTATTATTATTATTATTGTTATAATGTTGTATTACGCAATTGCTATGTTTTAAGAGGCTATGCACAAAATTTCTGGTGCCTATATACAACTAAATTAAAAAAAAGTGAATGATTAAGATACAACTCAGTTAACAGATATTGAAAATCGATCAAAGCTATGAGGACATACTATGACTACTAGTTACAACTATATTTTTAACCATTATCAAGTTTTATAAACAATTAAATTAAATAAAAAGCAATCGTTTTTAAAAATGACTGAAATACTGATTTTTTGTGTATACGTTTCTTAATAATTCGCTTGATTTCACATAATTTACCAAATTGATTTTAGCCAGTATTGAGTTAAATATTTCAAACATAACCGATTGTATATTTATTGCCTTTGAGCATGATTTTGTTTAAATAGATATGTGCATTTTTTATTTGACGTTGATATTATTCTATTTATGCATCAGTAAAATCTTGGGTGATATATTTTATAATTTTAATATTACTTATATTATGTTCTATCAAACGGGAAAAATTCAAATTATAATATATTATCAGCAAAAACTTTTGCGATCAAAAATGTTCCACATTAAATTATAGACAGCAGCATTTATTGTAAAATTAAAATTAATGTAAAAAATATTAGTACAAATTATAAAAATTTAAAAGATAAAATAAATAATTCAAACCATACATTATTCCAACATATTACTCACATCGAGTATTTAAAAAAAAAAAAACAATTTTTGTAATATAATTTTTAGGAAAGAAATGTCTACATCTATTTATTATTATCTAGTATAAGATATTCATTTTAAGATGAAGATAGTTTTTTTTTTTAAGTTTTAATTTTGTTTTGCTGGCAAGTGTATCGGATTTAAACCGACGGTGTTCCGGGTATAATATTGTGTTTCATACTTGCGCTTAGGGACGGCAGAAGTAAAAAGGCTTCGGTTACAACTCTTCGGCAACCACTTGAAACCCGCCCCGGGTTTGGGCAAAAATTTAATGTGTTTACACTCAACCCTTCGTCTTTTTTCCCCTTCAAGACATTTTCGGGGCTGATCCTTTTTTACAAGGTCGAAACCCTCAAAACACTACCCACGAATAATATATACTGCGCTCCGTGTTTATTAAAATTCTTATGGTGTCCCCACGGAGAGGGTGAAATACTCGTGACAGCATTTTCTGTTGCTTACGTGTACTTACAAATCGTCGTACAATATACTCGAACTTTCAAACGAAAAAGCCAGTAAAAACATACCGGGTGAAAATGTCGGCACTCGTGATACGTTATTTCGGTAAAGTTTTAATACTATAGATACAGTTGTTGTGTACGAAAAATATACATGATATTAATTTTATTTACATCATATAATGTTACAAAATGAGGTTTGTTTTGTTTTTTATAATTTCCCGGTTTCCGTTAGGTATTATATATATATGTTTGTACGTTATTTCAAATGCAATATAATGTTTTAAAAATAAAAAAAAATGGAAGAAAGATATTACGATATGAATTATTGAAATTTTTTTTTTGCAAGGCCTATCTACGAGCTTGCACGTCGTTCTGGAAAATTTCCCGGACAAACATGTACCTAGTTGATTAAATTTTGCAGTTAAAATGGTAAACCTTACGTAAACAAAAAATATTGTGATAAAAGTATTTTATGTACTTAATTAAATGAGTGATCAAAATAAAAAATAAAAAACTTATTTGGTAGTACAATTATTTATGTAGGAAACAAATTAATCACGCAATTAACACCGTTTGAACACGTCGTTTATGTTTAATGTTTGTGGTTTGTTTTCAAACATCGAGTTTTAAATTATTGCTTTTAATTTTTGTTCATCCTAAATTATTTTTCGAACCAAACAAAGTAGAGAGTATTTCTTTGAATTTTTTAATAATGTTGTTTTATTTGTATTGTTCTTAGACCGGTCACCCTGTACACATACGTATGCCTACTGCAAAAGAACAGTGCATTTCGACACGGGCCATAAGTCTCACGTGGTCATACCCGTACAGTAAAAACTTACTTTCCCCTTCATCTACTATTTTTCTTCTTATTTACCAGTTCCGTTAGACATCCGGAGGGCTATATATACTCTCTCAGGAATAATGCCTTTTGTTGCATTTTGTTGAATTCGGAAACAGTTGGGGTTTGTTTTTTTTTTAATGCGTGTGTGTTATTATTTCAGGGTGTCAAGAATAACCGAAAACGAGATCAATCATGTTATTTTTATTTATTGTTATTACAACATATAACTGAGTAAGATGACAGTGAAAAAGTGTAACCAAGTTCAAGTATGAAAAAAAGAGGCACGGACTACTGTACAATAAGGTAAAGGTGATAAGTGAATTTTTTTTTATACAGCTTATGTAATCAAAAACGTTGTTTTATTTGCATTATTCAGTTTTGTTCGACAGTTAAATTTTCATAATCATATTTCATATTTTATGATATATCTTTTACCGTTGACTTTGTTGGTTCTTTAGTTATAATCGAAACAATTATCGAGAAAAAGTATTGAGTTTCTTCTAAAACCATTCTCAATACGACCAAACAACTGATCGCATTTCATCTTCAAAAGTTCACATTTTTTTTTAATAAACATATGAACTCGTAAAATTTAAATACAACGTATTGTGTTTATGTTTAATCAATTTTAAAATCAAATCCTCTTTATGATTTACATTTGTCCACACAATTCACAAAAATACACATTCCGTTGTGTTAAAAAGGAGCTGTACTTAAAACAGTATCATTGCTCGATGGATAATTTTAGAACAGAATTTAATTTTTAATCGATTTACATTTTACAATTCTGTATAAACAAGTTTTGAACCTATGGTAAAAAATCAGCAAATGTACGGTTTACTTATATTGTCCGTAAACAGTTTTAATAATATTTTTGATTTATTTAAAAATATTCCTTTGTTTCTTAGAACCAAGCAAACAAACATACTATCTCCATTTATACGCAATATCTATTGGATACTGCTTTCAACATGATTAATGTTATTACAATATGAAATATTGTAAACAGAACATAATTATTTTGAATAATATACGGTGCACTTTAATAAAAATTAAATTTTAGATTGTGATGGTGTACGTGTGTCGCTTTAAATTTCATATTTTTATTTGATAATCATAAATATTTAGATCAGAAAACACGTTTCGATCGTGCACAGGTAGGTTTCTGATAACATTTTATTATTTAAATATATTTTGTTCCGTTTACTTGACTTGTTGTTTAAGCAATCCTGTTGGTTTTGACCAAATGACTAATACATTTGAACCACTTTCTGAAAAGACGTTACGACATAATATATTCGGGGTCCAGCTGAGCATTTCATTTCGATGAAAAATTTGTTTTGTGAGCAATTTTGTTTTTAGTAATACATTTTGTTTAAAATATTGTAATATTCAATTTAATGTTGTCCTATTGTGCAAAGTTATGTTTGAAAATCTCACCGATAATACGACAAGCTTGTCATACACACACACACATACACACACAAAGACCAAATGAACGAAACATTATCGATTCGTGTATTGTTTCAATTCAATCGACTAAAATAAATTTTACCGACAACATAAATCTCAATTATCGGTTCCGATTTTGTTTGTTCGGAAAATTGTATATATTTTTTTATTTTTTGACATTCGATGATTGTCACAGTAATACCAGTTTGATCTTGATTGACAGGTCCAGTAAAGATTACAGTTCATGAATAGTGAATACGCTCCGATAATCAATTACAGTTTGTTATTAATTTATATTTTGTTATGAAACAGATTACGTATAATCGTCTAGCCAGTGTTTTTTTTATCACATTCAAATACTACCGTGATCTGATAAAATTGATTGATCAATTCTGTATATTATAATATCCCAGAAAGTTTTAATTGTCAAATATAATTGTATCGTTTAATGTCCAATGATAACCGACCATGCAAATTAATATTTTTATAACGCATATCTCGATCTGGCAAATGTACATGTGACAATGGAGATTTAGAGTTAGCTAACAAGTTATAATAGCTGAAATAGACATTTAAATTTTAAACCATTCGCGCATTCACAATATTGTGTTTTAATATGCGTAACGCAATCAAATAAACATTGAATAATTATAGAAAAAAACACGTCACAGACGAAGAAAACATTTGCGATTAAAATCGTGTTGAAACCGTCAGCTGTTTTTCATTGAAAACAACGAGAAATCGTGTTACGAAAATAAACGTAAAATACTTCCGATCATTTTGTCGATATCGGAAATCGGAGTGCGATCTTCGACGATCGTCGTCGGCACTTTGTTTCGCGAGCGCGTTGAAAACCGGTACCTAGTGATTTACCGGGTTTGTCGAAACGTCGAAAAACTACATTGTAGCCTGCCGAAACTGTATCTAAAAAATCCTAAAAAAAATTTTTTTTTAATATTTAAAAGGGGTCGTGAAAAGACGTCGCATGTATACAAACCTCCTCCAAAAAAAAAAAACACATAATACCCATAACTTTTTTCTCTCTTTTATAATCCTCGACCCTCGCCGTTCGCCACGCGGTCGCGACAGTTTTTCCGTGCCGTTTGCTCGCCGGAATATTTACACGCGTTGGAGCGCCTTAAACATAATATATCGACGATCGCACTCGAACAATACGATACCGAAGATTGGCACGCACACGAATAAGAGCGTACGATATAACAATACGGGGTGCGGCATAAGTAACAGACTTTTGTAAAATGGAAATCCGAATGTGAACTCCTATTTATTTTTCATGGGCTGCAGTGTTCAGTAACTACAGTCTTATACTATCATAATATTCGGTTTAAAGTTAGTTGAGCGAGTAGCAAGTAATACAAATCGAAAACAACTTGCAGTTAATAATAAACAATACTTTTTGAATAATACACCGATTCCGTTTTAATTTTGGCGCGGAAACGCGTCTGCCTGCATATTAAAAAAAAAAAAATGTAATATTTCACAATTTTATGAAATATTTTATGTTTCACACTTCAAACATCACTTATGCCGCACCCTATAATAACATTATGTCCCTCCACGCGCGCGCCCGTGCGGTTCAGAGCGGAGTGTGGTCGACAATGGGCTGCAGGAAACGACGAGCGGACAATACAGTAAAAATGCTTTGCGCCTCACACGTGGACGAGAGCAGCCCTTTTGCGGGTTAAACGAAATTCGTTCGTGTGCAGCATCAATCATTTGACCTATAAATATATACATTATAGTGTACGCGCACACGAGAATCGATAGAATTTGAATTCGCGTAGGTTTGTGCGAGGTGTGCAGCTGAAAAATGTCGAAACGCTTTGGAAAGAAACGGCGATTTTGCAGTCAAATAAATAATTTTTTTTTTTTTTTTGGGAGGTGTTCGGGTTTTCAGACCATCTCAACCCCGTTTCTCTCCGTCTTCTGTTACACCCTTCCAGATATCTCTTGGACCTACTGCTCTTATCATATTCCTCCAGGCATGCCCACGTTAATTGTCTCTTTGCGACTTCCTAAAGTTTCGCTCGGTCTTTGGAACACGTCACGAATAACTTCTCGTTGTTTCGTTTCTCCATTCTCGCGGGTAAGTGGTTCCGGTTAGTTATTCTGGTTAAATGTATGATAACAAAAATAACAAACAACTAGCGAAATATGGTCGTACGTCTTTTATTTCGTGTGTGTGTGTAATTGTGCGTGTTTTGTGCGAGTGAACTCGATTTACATTAAAATCGTGGGTGGTATCGTATTATAAAACAATATTCATCATATTCTATGGTTTTGAGCTAAACCATGGTGTATGTTATGACAGGATTATGGGAATATGGATTATGAAGTAGGTTTTTTTTTAGTTTTGCTGTGATAAACCGGAAAGGTATTATGAAATATTTTATTCAAGACAAGTGATGGGACTTAAATATAGTACAATATTTCAAGCATTTTTCGTGTACCTACCAGTAATATACAATGGTGAAAAAAGCAAAACAAAAAAAAATGTTTGCAAGAGCTTGAAATTACTTACGATTTTCACGCATTAATGGAATGGAAATCGACCTTTGTGATCGAGGTATATTATATACATTGAAGTTTTTGATTTGTCAATTTTTGTAGTAATTATAAATTCTATAATTTTCAAAATGTTAAAACGTGCATGTTTATCAATACCTTCATTTGTTATTGATTGAGTTTTTTCACATATTTTGTCTGATTGTCAATTAAATTATCAATGATATCTTGATTTATTTGTCTCGAATCATTGTTACAAGCTCTTCTACTTATTTGGTTAGTTTATTTTAAGAATCGATTCATTTTAGTTTCAATACGTTTATACATTTCTGCTGAATCATATTCCTGAGTAAACTTGAAATAATTTAATATACCTTCTCACGTACTGTAACGTTTTTAAATTGAAAAAAATTGATCAATTATAATTTTGGAAAACCAAACTTAGTACCGTATTTTTAAAAAGCATAAACTTACAACTATATACATTTCAAAACGTTATTTAAATTTATTCAAATTATAGAAAAGTGTTTAAAAAGAGGCTAATAATAGTAAACATAAAATATTACGTAAAATCTTTTCAAAAATAAAATTTTCACTACTCGATTGCCAACAGATTCGCAAATAAAATACAGGTTCGCCTGTATGCAAAAATAATAAACCATTTCAACTTTACATTCTGTCAATGTGCTGAATTGGTACTTGGAAATAATGAAAATGTTCAAATTTACACTCGCGTCCGGACTTCGATCCAAAACAGATTTTTTGACTCAAACTTCGAACGCGAGTGTTGATTAATTGTCTCTGATTTGGCCGGGATAAAATATAACAGTCGTAGAGCCAAAATGGCTAGAATTACTCAAATACGGTTCGGGAAATCGAATAAACTTACGTGATCGGCCTGAAATCGATTTCATGTTTTTCTCATGCCTTCGCGGAAACGTTTATCAAAGTCATTCGGATAACCGGCAAAGTAAGCTTATTTTTTATATTTTTTTTTTTTGATGAAATACAATTTGTGTGAAAGTTTGGTCTGACTTTATTTCTATGACACACTACAGAATTCCTGGTATAAATTAAACCGAAACACGGTGCAACATTAGACGAATTTAGACGTTTCGACAACAATTTTTGTGGACCAGGTGAACACGGACATTCGTACACTAGGTGTGAACTCTGATTTTGCGGTTAAGAATTATAATAATTTAAAACTTGTGGCTATGATATCTGTTGTGCGTGTAATGTGACCGAATCATGGTAATTTAATACGGAAACGTTATGTATAAAACAATTTACTTATACATGGCGTGTAATGAACACCCCACGAAATATGATTACGAACGATACATATTTTTGAGAAGATTTGGTGAATATTAATATTAATTTGGAGAAATATATTTTAAGATGTGTAATGTCGTAAGAGTCCCGTGCAGATAGTCGAGATGACTATACCGTCATTTAAGACTTGTGTATAACAAAAAAATTATACAAATAAAATCAGAACAATATCATAGCATGAACTTGTACAAAAAAAAAAAAAAAAAAATCAATCCTGCTAGTACTATTATAAAGTATAATATTTTGAAATGTAAAATGACCGACTTCAATAACAGTCAAGCGTATAGTTTTCAATAATTGTTTCAAATGTAATTTTGATGCACTGAGGTCGCGATAAATTTGATTTACGATAATATTATGGTCCTAAGGCATGATTAGAGTCTAATTCTTCAATTAATTTCTGTAGAGATGAGCGTTTTATGAATATGTATTTCTTGTGCTGTGCCATTACCGATGTGAAAGTTACGACAAGAATTTATTTCATAACTGACAAAAGTAACATAAACATTTAATCGTATTTATATCAGTACAAAAAACAATCGAAAAGTGTAATAAAAAGTTAAAGTACTTTTAACGTACAATAAACTCCCTTAATAGTCCATTGTGAACATAAACAATCCACATTTTCCCGATATTGCTACTGCCTTAAAAAAAATCGTCTGTGAAATTAATTAGATACGCATTCTTTGCATAGATCGGTATTGAAAGCGAAAATTCCACAAACCAATTTCCTACAAGTACTCCGTATACAATTTTACTCCTTCGGCAATATTGTATTATTTGGAGTATATTGTTTTTTGATGACCCCTCTGATTTCTCGGTAAGTATAGAACTTTATAGAATACCGTATAGAAAGAGATGAAAAAAATAAAATACTACATTACTAAAGTTGTAAAACGGCATCGGCAAACGGTATCAACGCGTTTTAATAAAGAATGAAAGGAAGAATCAACATTTTTTCCTTGCAGAGATTCCGAAAACAATACGAGTTGTACCACCTACACAATTTCATGTGTAAAAAAAAAAAAGATAGAGAGTAACAAGATGTAGTAGGTCTTAAGTGAGTTACTGGTTCAGAATATATTAAATTTGTGAGCGATAGTAAATCATTGATTTTAAAAACAACGATTCTGAACAAGTTTAGGTAGTCAAATACTCGACAAGTTCTCAATTTGATAGTATTATATTTGGTTCAAATAATTTTGATAATTTTTTATCAAGTTATAAAAATATCCGTTCAAATTATGTATCAAAATGTCAAAGAATCGCTATAATTTTTGTTATTCCGTTAGTTTTACTCGTCCTAACAAGGTGTGCAAGTCACTCGTGGCATTTTTGAAAGATTTATTGTTTTTAAACAATGATTTAAAAATAATATTATTTCATAATAATATTTTAGGTTTACATACATATAATGTAATGATTTTCCGTACACAGTTAAAAAATGTCCAAAATCGAAAGACACAATAATTTTGTTTTACAGTCATTTTTACATCGTTGTTTTCCCACAATATTGGAATAAATTAAGTTTGAACGTTACTCAAATTTCATGACGATTTAAAATGTCACTAAGCGAGAAACAAATTTTGATATTTCACACGTTTTCCTAAGTGAATCCCGATGTTTTCGTATTATTTTTTGGTCAAAACTTTAACACGGAGGGCTCCACAAAATATTTCCTTATTTTTGCTATTAAAACATTCTGTTAAATAATCGGATTTTTTTTTGACATCAATAATTCTGCATCGTTGTGTTTTCCAATATATCCTTTACCTCGTTTATGACAGTTGAACGTTCATAGCTAATTCTATCTAATCGAGTTTTTACAAATTTTTGGACATAAAAACGTAAAAAATAATCGAATATTTCTGATGTAAAAATAGAATTTCGAAGATATCAAATTTTTTTATTTAGTATCCGACTCAACGAGCACTATCGGATTTGTCATTTTTCAAGACATTAATGAATATCGTTACCATTATTACCCGAATTCTTTGCCCGTGAACTTGCTACCTATACATTTTTCAATCATTGTTCGGACATGTTCGCTTTATACTTGTCGTCCACCCGCCTAAGATATAGTTGATATTATTTATAGCGAGCGACAAAGTGGCGTCTGGCAGTTTCGTTTCTTTTTTTTCTTTCTTTCTTTCACGCGGGATTTACGACCGTTTGCAGCGTCGGAAAACGGCCGACTTCCGTTCTCGTGTGATTTTTCCGCAGAGAGCGAAACGGACCGACCGAATAGGTAATATTTTTTAATCAAAAACGCCTCCGTTCGGCCCGGTCCGATCCCGCTATTTATCGCCGTACATAATATATATATATATATATCTTGCAAGCATCCTTTTCGAGACGGTTCTACTCTAATATTTCAATCCATATCAATATATATTTATATATAAATATAAGTCGTATATATTTCATGCTGTACGATACACATAATATATGTGAGTACCTATTGTTGACCCTTCGAAATGTTTATATACGTGCCTTCTTATCCGGACTGTGAACGGCGACCAATTCTTTTACCTATTAATAATACAAAAAAACTTGTCGATTTCCGGTAAAAACATAGATTTTCCGATAGAAACTAATAATAAATATCAAGTCTCCGGCATACGTACTATGTGATTCTTACTATATAATTAACGAGACCGTGCAGTATTCGATTTTAATTTTTCTTCCTGACGCGTGAAACTAAATCCGTCATTCGAGCAGTCTCGGGCATTTTACACTTCGGATTCGGAAAGCATTCTATCGGATGTTCTGGGAAGGAAAAATAAAACAAACCGAACCAAGTGCACCGACCGAGTCACATCAGCTGCTGTCGCGACACGGATTTAAGACCGCAATATCGATACCCTCCGGTGCTGCTGACGCGCTGTTTGAAACGATCTTGTTCCCGTTTTGAATAATAATATCTATGTACCAAAATAATATCGTTTTTACCGTTCATACGAGAATGCACCATTTCTCATGGTGAAAGGTCGTCGCAAGGTTTAGAATAATTTCATGCCGAACTGTGTTTCTTTACGAACAAACGAGATTAAAACTAATTCATAAAACCTATTTGACGAGCTTTAAAGTTTTTTTTTTGTACGGTGTAAGGTTTTTTTTTTTTACAAATAGAATCGATAAAACCCTAATGCAAATGATTTAAATCGTCTTATTTGAGGGAACGGCATGAACATAGAGCATATACACAGCAAACATTTCATAGACCATCATGAATTTATCAGCTATTCCAACTAAAAGCGCAAAATTTACAAATTTGTTTTATCAATGATAAAGCCAATATTATTACGTCCGAAAATATAAGAAATACAAATCTAATCTTCAACTTAAATTTACTCTAACATAATTTACGTTGAACATTATACTCACTATAAACAATTAATGGAAATTTAAAACCATAATCATACACGATAAAAAATATAACAAACGGAAGAGAGTATTTAATTGAAAAACTCTTTTTCTGAATAACAATAATTACTAAAAATTTCTGGATACTTATGTTCATCCGGTCTTTTGAGTGTACATTTAAATATGAGGAGACGATAAATCATAATTTAAAAATACTTATATTGTCTTATAAATATTACATCAAACATATTATTTAGATTTGCATGCAAACAATATTCTACGAGTTTATTAGTAATTTTTCAACGCCAGTGAAATTCTTAATTTATACGCTAAAAAATATGACGTATTCTTAAAATTTTTTCGTGCTTTTTACTTTGTTATAGACAGAATTCACTAAAGGAAATCACTTATAAACCATGAAAATCAATAACTTTTGTAACTTGTGTATTTACTTTTTATCAAAAAAAATTTTTTATTTGTAGGATATTTGAATACTAGTTTGACAATTTTGAAATTAGTTTGATTAACAAATTACTATATGTATCTCAGAAATATACGTGTTTTTTTTTTTCTTTGGGGAGGTTTAAAGTAAATACTCTTTTCTATAACAATGGGAACGTTTTCCATAACCAGTATATATTCTATTCTATAAAAAAAAAATTACAATTAATATTACAAAAAATTAATATCATAACACTAATATGCTCTCGAGATTTGAAGGAAAAATATTGATTTTAAAGATTTAAAAATGTCTACACTTGATTCTCAGTAACTTAAAACACCCGGTACTTTATTCTGTGTTTTCTATTTAATATAAATCTGCATAGAACAGCGTAATAAAACGTGCTGTTCGTTTTATGCATTTTTATCGTTAACCATAAAATGATCAAATTAGAAAATTTGTCCTTAAATCTCATAAACGTTTTCTCGGCCAACGCCAACACGTGCCAGAACACAATAAAATTGCACCTAGTTGTTTTCACTTTATCGCCATTCAGAGTAAACGTTTGTTGTCTTCCTTCTTTACTAAAAAAAAAAAAAAAAATGGTTGCTCTATTTCTTTTGAAATTAAGTTATGTATTGCGGTTACTTATTTAATACGTGTAATAAAATTATTTGTGCTGGAAGACTTTGTATATTAGTTCAAAAAAAATGTTGTCTTGATGAAAATGTGCAGTATTGGATACGTAAACAGCTATTCGTTTTATGCAATGAAGGTCGATTTGAAATCGCTCAAAAATAAATCAACAGGGCCTGTTTCAAGTGTTTAACTTCGAGTTTCCATTGTCGATCAGTTTTTATCAATTATTTGCGTGACCTCAGTTTTATTTAAAAAAATTTTCTTTATACTTCGTATAAACATATTTTATGGATTCACATAAATGATAAAAAAAATGTATCAAATCACAAGACAACTTGTACAAAAAATTTATCATTTATCTGATAAACTAAAGATTCGTTATTTGAAACAAAATAATGGAAATTAAAGTTAATCTAGGTACTTTATGTAATGAAATGTAATGCAATATAACCTGTATAATATTATCGCTCTAGAGTCTAGAATCTAGATCATCTAAGATTGTTTCATAAAGTATGTTTAGTACCGACTCATAAGTTATTATGTCTGAATGTTATTTTTTTTCAAGGGCTAAAAATTTTTTACCCAAATCAAACGTAAATCTTATAGTTTTTGAAAAAATTCAATGTCTTCTACGCATATTATGTGTAAACATTCTTATAGGATGTAATCATAAAATGTGTTGTGGTCGAGAGATTACTCGCGAGCTGCTCGTTTTATCTCCGGCTTCTAAAAATCTGCACACTATCTCTTTTTTATTTTATTAGCTCTTTTTTTTTCTTATTTTTTTTCCCCCTAAAACTCGCGTGTACTTCGGTGTACTGGCCCATTGTGCAATACGATTTTACACTTAGGGTGAAAACCGGACTTAAATTAACGTGCAGCAAGGAAAAAACACCGGAAAATCATAATGAACTCTAAAATTTTGCGGATTCATCCCGTCTCGACCACCAACGACCGATTTTATACCCTTCAGCAGCATTGTGGATAACACGCAGGTCCCGCGAACTGCCACGTCATTCGTTAACAAGGGTACACTTGCCGTTCTATTTTGCACATGCGGAAGCGATAATGATGATGATGTATTTTGCCGGGAAAACAATATTGGCAGTGTAAGTGAAGTAACGAATCATACCACACTTGGTAGGAGACAAAAATTTCGGTAATTTTTGTAAAATAAAAAGTTTAGAAATCTTACAAATATATCTTTAAAAACAAAATATATATATATATATATATATATATATATATATATATATATATATTAAACGCTGTCAATTTTAAAGTGCACGTCATAATTCTACATAAACATCCGTAAAACATCTGCTATAATGTGAAACGTTTCCGTTCTCAACTTCGTTGGCCCGGTGTCGTCGTGTTTGAAAATTTAGTTCAGCGAGGATTCATTCGTTTTTATTGTATTTCGCACTTATTGATGTGAAACATTTTGTCGAGTAATTTATGCACTGCACGCGCGCAACGTTTAGAATTATTGTTATTTTATTATTACCGTTTGTGACCGGCGGGGAAAAGTCGACACTCGTAAATTTCGGTTGAAATCCGAGCTCGTGCTGCCATTTTATTCGGAAAGCACGACTTAGCCGACGTATCGTAAAACGTCATACACACGCGAACGTAATACGTCGCAGTCTGTATTCGCGAGCATATAAATAAAATCGTACAGGGTGGTTTTCACGGTGAACGTGTTGGTTTTTCAATCCGATTTCGTGTTTTGCAAACGTGTAAAAAAAAAAAAACCCAAAATAATACGTGATATTTTTGTGAACGAAATCGAAATCACGAGCAACGAATTTTCTTGAATGATAACGCGCGTTCGATTACTAGACGATTTCGTGAACTACGGAGTTCTCCAGTTTTAGACTCGTACTTTCTGAGTTTAACGTGGCGCGGAATCGAGAGTGCGAGTTTTGAAAGGTTTAGAAAAAAAAAATAAAATAAAATCATAAACACCAAAATGTATTGAGAACCGAATTAATGTCTCACGTTCAGGAAGACAAAGAAGTCACCCGGTACCAATGGTTCGTGAAGTATCACGAATATTTATGTGTCGTTTTTTTTTTTTTTATATTATTAATATTTTTGCAAAAGCGAATCGCGTTGAACGCCGTTAATAATATCGCGTGTCGTCCCGTCGGAACTTTCGCAATACGACAATTTTTGTTCTTTTTTTTTTCTATACAGGTATTATTATTAGTTTTACTTGCATAATGTACGACTCGAGTCCGTCGGTAAGAATACGGCGTGCGTTGTGTGCGACGACAAACGCATTTTAGCGACAGGCCGCGTAAATCATACAGGTACGAAAGCGCGATCCGGTTACAGAGTGTTTCGAACACGAACTCGTAAAACGATGTGTCGACGGGGCTGCAGCCGGTCGCATAACCGGAACTTAAATCCGTATCGAGCCAGTGCCTGTTAACCCGTCGACCGGAACTCGAGGGGGTCACAAGTCATAATATGGAGGAATAAAAACCATTGTGCACGAACTTTTCAGACTTGGGGAACGAGATTCGGATATTTTTTGGAGAAAACTCGAGCTCACCCCCTTGCTGTATAGTAATACATTCGTTCAAGAACCACGTCTGAAACAGTGATTGAACACTTATAGCTAAAATAAAAAAATAAGAAAGCCGGGATCAGTGTCTAGGTCGCGGGGGTAGTTTGTCGGGGTAGCGACTGTAAACGCTTCGGGTGGTACACTATAGTTTAGAAGTTGTGGTTTAAACGCGTCATTTTATGTCTGAAAGCGACGATTGTCTTTGAAAACACGATTCTAAGCGAGCAGCTCAGTTGTCTAGTTTACGTGAAAACAAATTTAACAATAAAAACTCTTATCGAATATTTCAGATTTTAGCATTGTGTAAATGTTTCAGCTTGGTCCGATCTTTATTTTAGATGTTATGATCAAAAAAAACCTAAATCGATGTGTAAAAAACACGTTGGCCGTAATTATTTCTCCCGCCCGGAATGACGGGGAATACGAGAAAACAACGACTCAAAATCAACTGTAAACCGAAATTGTGCGAACCAATATTTTAAATTTTTTTACCACATATGTAAAACTATCTTGTTTAGATTGTAATAAAGTTTCGAGACTTAAACGTAAAAACTAGAGGTTTTGTGTAACAATAACTGCGTAAAATTAAAAAATTTCAATAGTTCTATAACTCCCTTAAAAATGATCAAAATCAATTGATAACTAAACAGTAAGCTCGTTAAACACTTTTAATGACACATATACGTTTCAAGTCGAGCACTTTTGGGAATATGACAGTTTTCGTTTTTTCCTCAGAACTTAAAAAAAGAGTAAAAAATTTTAAAAACGTTTCAACAAAAGTACCAAGATCAATTACCTACCTTTTTTTGGTATCGTTCGTTAAAATCGGAGCATTTTTTCTACTTGATAAAGTGATCAGAAAAAAAAAAAAATCTTAATCGAAGTGTAAAAAACACGTAGTTGTTTGTCCCTCTCGTAATTAACACGACACGGCCGCCCAAAACAACGAACATTTCAAAGTTTCTAAAAAATGATCGAAATCGTTTGAAATTTCAGCGGAACACTCCTCAAGTCGATCGGGGCAAATATGAAAATTGACCCGTTTCCTATTTTCTTCAGAACTCATAAAAAATAATCAAACGTCATGCAAAAATCGCTCCGAATAAAGCGGTATCATCTCGGATAAATTGTCTATCTTTCAGAGTATCGTACAGAGCCGTATTTCTGCAAGAAATTTTGATTACGGAAAAAAAAAGAAAATAAAAAGCGTCATTTTAAAAACAATATACGTTCTTCGTTAACGCTCAGAATCTAAAAAATAAGTGTTGACGTACCTGCAAACTTCTCTGCACACACGCAAAGTTTTTCGACCTCACACCGCTCGCGCTCGTCGCCCTTGAAACGCCCAGAGATTTATCTCGTGACTCGAGAGGTCTTCTCTCTCTCTCTCTCTTATCAGCTATCGCGCCGCGCCGGCTGATAAGTGCAGTGTCGACACCGGACGAGACCCCCCACGCGCACGGGGGTTTTTTTATTTTTTTATTGCGTCGTCGTCGTCGTCGTGGCGGTTTTCGCGCGTACGAGAGCGTGCGAGCAGATGCCGACCGTCGATAAAAAAATATAAATGAAAAAACGGCAATGCGGAGGCCAATTAAGCGAGGTAGGTGAAAAACGACAAAAAGTCCGAGACGAAACGGGGTCCTCGGGTTGTTATCGGTTATTCTCGGTCAGTCGCACTCAAATCATAGGAACATGGCCGACGAACGTACCGATCAAGTTCGTCGAGATAGGTATACGAGCGAGTATGTCTGCTCGGAATGCACAGCTGTCCTGTATTTTTTATTTCATCAATTTGTGCGATAATCGAATTCGGGGAACAGTTTGTTTTTTGTTTTTTGAAATACTCGAGACGAAAAATCGAAACTTGTCGAATAGTCGTCATCGTGGAAAACTTCATGAAGTCGTATCGGTTTTCACGGGACACTTTACACGCTTAGCAAGGGAAACGACTATATTGATTCCTTTTCATAAGAATTTATTTGAACAAAACGTATTGACCTATTAGGAAAAAATTTCCCGTTTTGTTGTAGGGTCGACGAGATTGACGTAAAAAAAAACGAAATATTTTTAAATTATATTTTTTTTAAACATAAAATTGTGTAGATCGCGGATTTAAATTTCTATCTCATTTTTGTTTTAAATCGCGTGTGAAATACCTCTTAAATACGATATTTGAATTATAACTTAAAATTAAAAATGTCAAAATTAAACGTGACTATTATGTTTTTGCTATAAAATAAAAAAATAATTTTGATTTTTTGGGACGGGAAAATTTTTTACGCGAAGCGTATTTTTGGTGAAAAACGGTATCGGTACCGAGTCCCTTAAAAAAACAATTGGACACACAATTATTAAGGTTCAATGCCTAACTCAAATTGTCAAAAATAGCGACAACCCGACCTTCACGTTTCAAGGAGTTATATAGGCAAATTTAAAGGCAAAAAGAACATTTAGTTCAATATTTGCATGCTATCTAAACGCATAGTTACCTAATGATTAAAAATTAATTCCAAGTTTGAAGTAAAATTTTGCAGTGTAAGATTTTGAAACACCCATAATACCTATCTTTTCATCGTGTGAAAACTGTTTTGCATCGAGCAGAACCATTTCGGAAGTAATTGTTTTGAAATGAACAAATTTCGGTTTCGTTTTTAACGGTACTTTTGCATGTGATTGCATTGATTTAGCGTTGCGTTTTTGTTTTTCCGTTTTCATTAACGCTTACAAGTTTGCCAAATTTTAAAAATTATTGTTATCACGGGGAGCAAATCAAAACGCAACATCACGGCTAAATTGTTTCTCATTAAAACACAACAATGTTGGTTCAGAGAACCATATTATTATAGTCATCATATTAATAATAATAATAAAACAATTAACAAAATAGTTTCGCAAGAGGTTCGATTTAAGGAGTGGTTTATAGGGAACATTACATGTTTTGATTTTACTATGTATGAAGCGTAGGAGTGTTGTCATAAAAATATGATTGCGTTTACCACGCATATGTGCTTTTTTTCTACCACTTTTTTTTATACAAATTAGTAAATTAACGAGCATGCACACGTGTCATTATCTCAAAATAGTAGATTTTGGTTCAGCCAATCGAAGAACTTCAACAATAATCCCATTCGACAACTCAGATTGAACTAATTTTTATTCGGTAATTTGGATATGAGTTTAGAAGTTTTTTAATCTATCGTGGGACAAAAGTTATTATTTTTGAGCACAATCACTTAGGTTTTATGTGCGACGATTCTTGTGGATGCGCATAGTTATCGGAATAGTTCAAACGCGTACCTATAATGCAATAGTTTATATTGCGGTTTACTCATATTTTCTCAAATTTGTGACAAAGTATTTAAGTTTTGGATAGTTTACTTCGCAGTAGGGATATAGTTTTATCACTATGTAAATGTATTTTACCTCTAACATCACTTGGATACAATGGTTATCAGTTATGACGCAAAGTGCTATGGAAATTGTTTGCATGAGCTGTAGTCTCTATGAAAATAAATATAATATTATGGTAAGTAGTAAGTACCTATTGTTCGGACGAAACTATTTATTTTCTAAAACTGAAACCACAAGAATTTGTAACACAGAGAGTACCGGTGAAATCTAAATCAATCGAGCAAAACGATCAAAAAACATCTTAACATCAACCGTCTTTAAAATATGGATCGCAATCATCACAATGCAAACTGCAAGTTTATAAGTTGTTTCCGTTATTTTTGAGATGATATTTGCAATATTTTGTAGCATAAAATGTCGAGGAGAGTTCAAACATCGACGGAGATATCAAATGATATTCACATATGAATAAATTAAAAAATATAATATACAAGGTGTCTCACCCCACTAATAACTTTTTATCTATTAAATATTTTCAGTTTTTGGTAATTTTTACTATCTTACTAAGTCACATTCATTTGTTTTTTTGTCAAACAAACAAACAAAAAGTTTGTTTTTTATTGACTGTTCTATAAAAATAATTTTAGGGGTATGGAGGAAAATAATATTATATCTTCTTGTAACATTTTTTTCTTTTTTTTTTTTTTTTATATTTATACAACCAAAACTGAGTTTGTTTGTTTAAAGAACTCAGTTTAACCAGAAAATTTTTTCCCAAGAGAAAATCATTTGGCTGCCATTGTTTAGAATATTTATAAGTTATACTTTTTCAAAGCAAAAAAATTACCGTTGCAATCGACTGATTCATTTTCTTTTTTTTCTCGTTTAGTATATAGCATTGTCGATAGATACGCACTTAAATCGGTTTCATCAAATATGCAAACGGGACGTTCTGCTGTAGGAAAGCACCGCCATTGTTTAATTTCCCGTGGTACATGCCAACATGTTTGTATAATATCGTATTCGATTATGCACATTAACATATTATATCGTATTTATGCGTGAACTAAATACGTGCTTATATTTAATATTTTAATATCTCGTGTGTATTCTCCGGGTTATCCGCATGGATTGAATCCAAACACACAATTAAAATGCTGCATCAAACAACAATGAATTATGATAATGCTGGAACTCTAAATTCGTAAATCGTAAACGTATTATAATATAGTATTAATATAATAACTATACTATCGGAACGCACGTTTGGTTTTCACGTAAACATGGTCGAAATGATACGGAGCGATAAAATATGATGCTGATGAACCGAAATCAGAAAACGAGTACGATATCGTTGGTTCAACGAAAATGTCCCAAAATCGATTCTTCCGAATATCATTTTCGAAAGAGAATTAAGTTTTTTGGATCTTAAAATTTGAAACGTTGCATCGTCAAAAATCGAGAATTTCCCAATGTACATCGAACACCTCGCATTATAATTTCACTTTAATAGGTACACGAGCCTGACGAAACAGTAAAACATTTACAAAATAATGGTTATACGTAATCGGCTTAAGCGTGGAAATTTTTGGTTCCAAGCAAACAAAATAGCATACCGTTTTAAATAGTTTTTACCGCTTTTTGTTTTAAATTACATTAGTACAAATCAGTCAAAACTTTTGTACTCGAAGCGAATTTCATAACATTAATAGTAATTATGACGGATTATGCGATGGTCCATAAAATCTGTTATGATAATACGTAAAAACAAAACAAACTTTGCGAAAAGTGTACTCGGAAACTTATCACTCAGGAACAACGAAATCGCGTTAAAAAAAAACAATAACACTAATGGTCAATACATAATTAAACAATGGTATTATTCGTCGTGCAGTTTTCCTTTTCTTCAATCCAATGCCATTAGCTTATTTAATTCAAGTTCGGATTTTCTAGATTTTTTAAATATGTGGTATTAAAAAGAGTTTTCTCATCTCCCCGTTGGAATTAAGCGTATTATGCGTTCTCGTCATAATTCGTCCAAACTATTTTGAAATAAAAAAAGAATAAACACATGCTTGTATTTCTTATTTTTGGTTAAGTTCCATGCAAATTTTTATCAATTTATTATTTTAACCAATAACATATTGTTACGTTAACTGTAATTTACCTCCATTATTCGTATCCAAACATATCGTCTCGCTTAAATTTCTCGTCACTGGTTCTATTAGTCGCAGACATTTTATTACAATTTACTTTGCAAAAAAAAAACCAAGAAACAACGTCGGTCCGATTATGGTCCGATAAATTATTTCCCGTATTGGTTTGCTTAAAACAAGGACGGGGGAAAAAAACGTCCGGCATTCGCGTTTAAAAGCGATTATTCGCATTCTAGCTGTATTTACGAGCTACCGTACGTGGCAATTTCGATCGGACAATAATAAATTGCGGTTTACGTATAAGAAATTTTAATTTTTTTTTATTTTTATTTTTTCATACTACAACATTTGCATCGGTAATAATGCCGCGGCGAGAATTCAAATAATTGTAAAAGGGGCTAATGGACAATGGCGATATTATTATTATTGGCCGCAGTCGTTTTGCATGCGAGATCAAGATCAAGCGAGTTTACAATGGTATGCGGGCTCGGATCCCCCGTGCGCCGCTCCGAATTCCCACTGCGAAAAATACCCGATATAAATATATACGTACGATAACTACTATAAAATACAGTAAACGTTATAATAAAATCAATATTAATTTTTATAATTATCTACATTCATGCGTGAACAATATTATACAGAAAATAACATTGTGCGTCGCGCCTACTATATAGTGCCGTGTTCTTCTACGATTATTATTTTTTTTACGGTTTTTGAAACCAATTGTAGGTACTAATAAAGAGAAAAACACGACTCAAAAACGAACTAACTTATATTTTTAAATTAAAATTGGTTTGATTCTGGAAAGCCGGTTTTTCGGAAATTTTCATTCTAAAAACGATAAAAATTTTAAAAAATTTTTCTTACTATATCAATCCAAAAGTGCTTTAACCGCGAATTATTCGAAAGTATTCAAACATACAGTTTAGATTTTCGTGACATAGATTTGGTCGTACCTAGTTATTCGAACCTCATTGGTGTGTTTAGTTCAATAGTTTCGAAAAAATTAGACCATTTTGTCAACGATTTTATTACAAGCAATCGCCCCCTACATAAATCGATAGTTTATGTGTCAGTTGATGTTTTACAATGTTACAGAAAACGCAAAACATTGCAATTACAATTTCATGCGAAAATCGTACGGCTTTTTCAGAATGCAGATTTATTTAAACGGTATACATTTTTGTTGGTTTTTTTAATACCACAAAATAAATTATATTAGACACTAGTTTAAAGCCAAATATTGAAAATTTACTTTCAAAGCATCAGGCTCACCCTTCCCATTAAAAATATAATTTTTTAACGCTAAATTTGAATTTTTTCTATGTTATTACATTTAATTTGTATTTCTTATAATTTTAATTATCAAAAAAAGTTATTTGAATATTGTCATTATAAAATAAATTAAGATATTATTAAAAACAACACGTTTTTTATTTAAAAAAAATTGCGTTCCATAGGTGAATAGTTCCGTGTAATCTATAAAAAAATTATTTATTTATTTTTGGAAATAATGAAAAAGATTTTTTTTGGAAATAATGAACAAGATTTTATTTGGAAATAATGAAAAAGATTTTTTTTGGAAATAATGAAAAATTGTTTGATCAAATTGTTTTCCATCAAACTGTAATTTTTTTTTCAAAAAATTTTTTTTTCGACAAAAATTTTTTTTCAAAATTTTTTATGACTTACTAAACATTTTTTGTGCTATAAACCTTCCCGGACTTTCAACGAAGCTATTACAAAAGATTGCATGAAAATCGGTCAAGCGGTTTTCGAGATCATTGAGGACAAACATACATACATACATTCATTTTTATATATATAGAAAAGCATCTGTGGTGGTAATGCCAAAAATAAATCCTTCAAATACTTCGGACGTTTCAAATTCATGTTGAATATTTATTTAACAGTTACAGAATTTGAAGCTGTTTCGTCCGAATACGGTACTAAAATATAAAATCATATTCAAGATTTCTTTACGATTGTATTTTTGAAATCCCCTTTTTGCGAAGTAAAAAAATATTACATATAAAATTGACATAATCCGAAAATTCATATTGTTACAATTTAACAAGTCGAAAAAAAATTGTTTTTGTTGTCTACAAATGACGAAACTCGACTACGATACATCTGTTTGGATGTTTCTTACGATTGATCACGTGACATAAGCGTATATTATTTAAAGAAAATGCATCGATCCATCGTGAACCACCGACGCGTAAACTGCACTCTGATGGAATACAATCGAGCCGTAAAAAAAAAAAAAAATCGAACAGAATATTTTCATCGTCTGAACACTGCTTAAATTTTCGTTTTTAAATACTAAAATTTTAATATGTAAGACCAACTTTACGGAAAAAAATATCAAAAGCTATGTGGATTAACAATAACTAATTTAAAAGTATCATAAAATATAATATTGTTCTTTTTCGGATCAGATGTTATTGAAATTCCGCGTTTGGGATTCGCTTAGCAAAGGAATTTTTGTTTTGATTCCGAATAATATGTTTTCTTCTTTGAATTTTTTTTTTTTTGCTTTATACTTTATGCTCAGTTTAATTAAGGTTCGGTTTTCAGTGTGAATAATTTACAATTATAAAATCGCCATTTATTCGGTTCCAGTTACTGATAACTAAATAACACATGAATTTTTATGTTTTGAAATAGAAAAATGTGCCAATTAAAAACTTCGCATATTGTGCCACATAAAAACTGCTTGTTTCTCCGTAGCAAGTCAATCGAGTTTCATTTATTTTTTGTTATCTTTTCATTCTTTAACTTCACTCACCACTCTATCTCTCTGCCCCTCGATCCACTTGGTGCATCCGGTTAATATGGTACGAATTTCCATTTTAACTAACGGAATGACATGGACAAAAAAAAAAAAAAAAAATTTGCTCCCGTTTATGCAGTCAAAGAGGAAACAATTAGTTTCGGGGTAAACGGTATGACACCTAGCAGCAGCTGACCGATTTTTCACAACGTTTTAACTAATCGTACACACGTGTACCTCGTAAATAATTATAGATACGTATAATTAGTAACTCGTTAAACACATTTTTCAGTTCTTGACTTGGGCCATGTGACACGACAAACCAATGTAGTATACATTTGTAAAATGTCGATATAATATTTTCTCATTCCTTTGTTAATATAATAATGTGTTATATAATAATTAATATAAAATGTAAATATGTATAACTTATCTGTTTTATCAATATGCGGATCGTTAGTAATAACTAAGTTTATTTTACTGTTAAAGTACGTGACAAATTGATAAAAAATTGATTCTCCCGTAGATTTTAATATCCCTATTATTTTTTCCCCCCGTACTGAGGTCAAGAATATTATAGTATAGTATTGCATATTATTACCAATTTTAATCACTGTGAGAAATTAAATGTTTAAAAAAACAAATATTAAAAACAGTATGTGGTTCTATAAACATTAAAGTTATGTGTTTGAAACCGTTAACATTTCTGAATGTGATTTATTTCCAAAAAGTTTTGTGAGCATACAAGTATCGCGAGTAAAAATGTGTCTAATTTATCGATGAGTTATCAATTCACGTTACTCGTCTAACAACCATTAAACTGTACCGTGATGATTGATGAGTGATTATTATTCGTTCGTTTTGTGTTAAAGACGGGAACAAATTGGTAAACAAAAAACTATACACTATTTATCGTTCTATTTGCGTTCAACACATCGTTCTAACATAGTAGGTTGTAAATGTTGCTGAGTCGGCCTCAATTTAAACGATCAAAGCATACAAAAAAATAGTTTTAGCGAAAATATGTATAGACTTATATTTTTTTTTTTACGCAACTACCAACGTTTCTATTGAATATAGACCACAGTGAAAAACATTTATAAAAATATTTGTTTGCTACTATATATTGAACATTTGAAAAGCACACACAACAGCATTATTCGGGCCCAAAAATAATTGGATCACTGTACAAAAATGGGCGACGTGCACTCGAATCATTTCGATCGAAATACATCGACTTTTACCGTACCAATTCTGATTTTACTCACCGACGAACGTTTCAAAAACCCGAATGAATACGAACGTGATAATATTGCCGGACTAAAGGCGTGGAAAAAATCCAAGGAAAAGAATGAGCGGGGTATGTTGACGATGCTAAGGTTCACTTGAAGTGTGAAATAAAAATTGTCGAAACTTTTTACGGTCGTTTTTAAAAGTCGTAGGAAACGTTGTTTTACGTTAGTTCAAACATTTAATGATTAGTCGATAAAAAATATTTAGGTTTTTTTAAAAATTTAACCGTCGACTTACCACTACACCCGGGGCAAGATGACTGAACGTCAATTATATTTCCAAACTAACGTAAAACGATATAACGATGACTTTAAAGGATTTCCGTACGCAGTTCTAGTGATATTGGACACTTGTTGAGTTGTGAGCGGTTAGATAACGTCGACTTGCCTCGGTCTCCGCTATAATATGATTTTCAAAAAAAAAAGAACAGAATAAAACACCTCCTCCAAAAAGTCGTACGACCACAACGTAACTATGTCGTAGTTGGTTTAGTAAACACCGACTTTTAAAATTTTCATTCGTCATCTTTGCACGCGTCGATTTGCCCCGATGCCGTTCCCTGCCTACGTAGGTACTCGGAGGAAAAAAAACAGAATGCAATTTCCTTTAATGGGTTTCGCACATACGGAAATTTACGTTCGCGGCGTGCGCACCAATCATAACCGCGGTTTCGCATACCAGCTGCATCGCGTTCTCATAACTCAAGGGTGCAACGGAAGACGCGCAGCGCGTTACAGTGGTGATACAACGCACACGTGGCGAGGGGTAGAGAAAACGGTGGGGGAAAACATTATTATTATACACACACGCCTTCGGGGCCCCGTTTAGACTTAAGTGGGTTTATTTTTTTCGTTTCCCTTTTATAACTGCACACACACACACGCGTTTATTTCATATTTTATTTTTCGACTCCTCGAGTAATATAAAAAAATTACGTTCCCCGTGCCCAAGGCGTTTTACATAAATATTACATTTTTCTCATCCATACACCCGGCCGTACGCGATATGTTATATGCGTTATGTTATATAATAAACGCTGCCCGACACAAACCGATCATTGTCTGTTTGGCACCTGACGGTATCCATCGGAATACGTACAGGTATTTAGGTAATATTACGTGCTATATATATCGTTATATGCGTTATTATTACGGGCGCGTAATAATACGTGTTGTGTTATACGGCCGACGATTTCCAATTTTTCACGACGAACCCCCGTGTACACGTGTAAACAGTAACGTAATGTTTCGTAAACGGTGTTTATGACCGCCGAACATGCCATATAGGTCCGTCCAGTACCGCGGCCTCGGTGCGCTTTTCACGATGGATCATTACGAGAAGTCGCTGGAGCGTTTTTAACGAAAAATCCGTTCTCCGCGCGTGTCCGAGACAATATTATGGACTTTTTGAATATTGGGTCTGATTCTATTGCTTTCAAACTGACGTTGATGGCGCTTATCTACCTTTGAGGTCGTATTTATTCATAGATGGAAACATTTAGGAGACGCTTTAAGAACGATTTGAGTTGAAATATATTACGAGAAATTATGTGTGGCGACAGACCTGCAGAATACAATAGTTCAGAGAGTCGTTGAACAAAAATAGGGAATTATCGGTGGGCGCGACGAAAACAAACGAACAAATAATATGAACTTTCGAAAAAAAAACGAATTTCATCACGCGTAACGCGTTTTAGAAATTGTACCGAGAAACCGGGATATAAAGAAACGTTTCCACAAATTCGGACTGTTATCAGCCTTACATAATATTGGCCGTTGTTTGGAATGGTAAATATTGTGTATTATTAATAATCAAAATAAATAGCTGCAGATGAAGGGTAATAACTTTGAATTGTTTTAACATTACGTTGAAAATATTGTGAAAACCAATCCTCTTGAAAAACTAGTGGAAAAGTAGCGAGTAAAAAAATACAACTTGTTCTACGAAAAAATAAACAGTTGAGAGCGTATTAAATCTTGATCACATAAACGATTTGTTCAATCATCCATCCGATCCACCCCATAACTACGTTTCAATAACGAACTGGACAGATAATATAATATATCGATACTATAAAATACGAAAAACAATCCTAGGTCACATTTAGAAGTTGTGAATTAAATTACTTGTCAATTGTTAGGGTTGTTTTTCGCTTTCCATTTACGCATTCTGGTTCAATACGTACAGTTTTAATATCGCATTATATAAAATATACAACACACAATACGATCCATCTGGGTAAGACGTCCTACTTTTTTACTTATTTGTTCACTTCACTTTTGCCGCTTTTGACGCAAAGTTCTTAATTATGAACGCGGTTTTCGCCGAGTCCATTGCCGAGACGCGACGCCTACACACAGCGTGTTTCCATCGCTCCTTTTTTCTAGCGCGACTTATTCGTCGGAACACGGCTAAAGTATAACCGTTTGTAGTTACAGTAACGATAATATTTTTTTGCAATTAAGATGTCCAAAACACGTGTGCTCGGAGTTGGTCGATCGTTGTGTTTTTCCATTTTTCAAAACCATTAAATTCAGTAACATAGCCAAAGATTAGATTACGACGTTAAAAACAATTCAATACGTTTGAAAAAAATATTGAAGACTTTTTTCCACAAACAATTATGAAGAATACATACGTAGCACTGTAAGTGTTGTATGTAAATTGTAAAATAATTTGATTATACAAAAGTCACTGTTTTCGCTGATAAGTGAAACAAATAAAATAACTCCGACACAGCTCGCACTTATAATTGGTCCTATTTAGACTATCTATAATTCAGCAAAAACAATTTAAAAAAAAACAGAAAACCACGTACTTAAAAAATATAAAATATTACTAAAAATATGGTCGTGCGGAACAAACATCGCTGATTCATTTCTATATATCTAATTAACTTTCATCCGTAGCCTAGGTGGATACGTGTTTCTCACTTTAAGCGGTTCTTTTTTAGAATTAAACATATGTGAGTACTAATTTTGAAACATGTATTTCTCAATTTATATTAACTTATCGGAAATTCAGCCAATAACAGAGCATGTGCCTGTGCAACAACACAAAGCAATATTGTTCAATCAATAAAAAATGTTGTCTGAATAAACCTATTTTTATATTTTTAAAATTTTTTTTCGTAATTTTTACTGCTATACTCGTACGTACAATATATTCGTATTGTGTCACACGCGCGATCTATAATGTAAATCAAAGTACAAAATAATGTATTCGTTAACTTAGTGGGAATTTCGATCCGGACGTTTGTGATTTATACTGAGTTTAAGTCTTCGAGTATAATCTCTCATTAATTATGTCGAATTTCTCGATTCGTATGATTGAACGACGAAATTTCTTTATCGCATATTATTTGACTCTGCCCAACGCGTCGGAGAACCGGACAAACAAACAAGTAAACGGTTCGGAATTATAAATTAAAAACAAATAAAAACTGGATTTTTAACCAGACGGTTGATTATGCAGTATCCATTCAGAACGTAACGCGTCGTTTGAAAACAACAACTCGGTGTAAGTAATTTTTCGCTGTCAAAGCAGTATTGTTTTTAAATTATTCTAATCGGTAACTGTTACCATCAAAGGGTTCGTTTTGCCTCGGGTGCTTCAAGAACGACGGTCGAGTTGATGAGAATCATCGTGTTCTGTTCTCATAAAAATGCGGACGGCGAGGTTTTGTAGTAGGTCTTAATGCTGTACGTAAATTCGAGAAAATTAATAACCTTTGGAATATATGTCAGTTGTCGGTTACACATTTTATTTTTGTTAAGGACTGTTACAACTAAGACTGTAACAACTCGACTATCTCCGCTTAACGTTTTGGTGATTACCTGATCGTCTTTGTACCTTGTGTTTACATAGTGGTTTTGAACAAAGTTATATTTCAAATACCTAATGAATTTAACTATTAGATAAGGCTAGGCCAGTAACTCGTTAAAAGATGAAATAAAGTTAATTTTAGTTAAGTTAACTCATTTTTTTTTGTTACATTTTTTCTTAACAAATTATTTTTTTTTATATAACGTTTCAACTTTAAGTTACTCTTTTTTTTTTTAAGTTTATCCGTCAAAATTAAACCAAATTTGTTTGAAACTCTTTTTAACAAAAAAGAGTATTAGTAAGAAGATAGAAAATACCGAAAAAATTGTTTGAAGCGGAAGAAACTATAGTAAGTACAAAACTGGGTGATTTGAAAATATGAATTATTATCTTTGTTTTAAATTTAATAAAATTTTTTTTATTATTTTACATTTTCATTTTGTTTTGAATGATTGTTTTTGATTGTACGAAAATCAAACAAATAATCGATTATCCAACAACTAATTATTAATAACAGAATTTAATTTGTTATGCGTTTTACTATAGAAACGAATAACTTTGGTAAAAACACAGTTTGTTTTCAGTTTTGTTTTTGTTATAACAATACCAATAATAGAGGTGAAAACACAATCTACCTACATATTCAACAAAGGTGTAAACACTATTTTAACTTTTAAGTTTTATTAAATACACGATTTCAACGAATAACGGATTTATATAAATAATTAAAAACTTGATTGTACACAATGTGTAGGCAACGCACCGAACTATACAATTGTGAAAATTTTTACTGGACTGAAATTCATCAAAGTCTATAAGACTATTATCTGAGTGTACAGAACTTTTTTTACAATTAATCGAAGATATTGTATGACAGACAGTTTCTGTAATACCTACTTATTGCCACATGTAATGTGCACAGAATACCAACTGATTAAACCTTAAACAATCTTCACCGAGTATCAGATTGTTTGTATGTATCATATTAGTTATAGTTATTACCATATAGACTTGCTAAAGAAAAAAAGGTTAGATTTTTTCCAGTCGAACGAGCAACTCGACTTTCATATGTCACGTCAGGTGGCACGCGCCAAAACTCGATTCGCTGTCTTCAATATTTTAGCCTATATTTTAAATCCGTTGAATCAAAGCGAAACGCGTTTATCATAAGTATACCTAAATAGTATTATGTACGATAATTTGTCCTCATTTTTTTCTTGAACTATCGAGTTTCAAATGGCAAACGAGAATTTATTTTTTTTTTCTATAGTTATGAAGATCCCCTTGTACGTCAAATAGACAATATACGATACGCACGTGGAAAACGACCCGAGTGTGAGGTACCTACCACAGCAACGCACCAATTCTTCACAGGTACATACATACATACAGAGTGATCAATTAACACCTATACTCGTCTCGTTAAAATTGTACGACTCGGAGATTTAAAATGTATGTTTGACACAGCTTTAAATCCTCCACAGAGCTCGTGATTTCCCAAACACTGAATACTTTCAATTTTTTTTTTTATCCAAAACTCAATAAAATACTTCTGTTATACGCTGTAGAATCAAATAACATTTTTAACTGAGAAAATACTGAGTATTAAAGAAAAAAACTATTATTGTTCAGTTCGCTGTATAATATTGTGAAGTTTATAATACTTTTTGGTAGTGTCGTTTTTTATGACTCGTTATAATTAAGACGATTTTGGTGTCAACAAGTTATTCAAAGGTAAGTGGAACAAACCTGTTTAGTATTAAAAGATTCCACAGAAAGAATTTTTTATTACAAAACGTTTGGTAAAATTGTATGATTAAAAACTTTTAAATCATTATATGTATTTGAATATTGTAAAAATACGTATTAAAAACTTTTTAAGAAGAAACCTTTTGATAATTTATGCTATCCCCTATTGTTTTGATGCACCCGATTAACCAAGAATTAACCATTTTGTAATATTTGTATATTTTTAATCTTCCTTAACTTTTTAATTCAACTTATAATAAATTCAATCACAAGACACACAAATGCGTTTTTAATATTATAAATTTGTCTACGAGACAAAAAAGTCTATTTGAAAAAAAAATATGATTTAGAAACTTTCAATAACTGACCCACGCTCTACATCCATCGAATTGAGATATCAACAAGCATGCAGAAAAGTTACGATGCTTTTAAACAGACAACAATAAAATAGATAGTAAAAATATTTTATGTTAATCTTTAATCGCTAGCCGATTCTTGAACCTCGAAAGCTAATAATATTTACTTTGATGGAATTTTTCTCGGCGAAATAAAGTCGGCCGATACAGCAATATTTCTATCGAACATTTAACCGCCCACCCCTTTCGCAATAGTTTTCGCTCATAAAAATCATATTTTGTTTGTTACTCGCTGGAATTCGTTTGATCGTTTTCGGAACTTGTTTGACACACCTAAGCCCGCCGTAGCAAATTAGCTCCAGGTCCGCTCGAGAAACGTTCGCCAGGACATGAAAAATTCCAAAAATCCGAGAACTTTTTTTAAATTTCTTTGTAACCCCGTCGTGATATCTTTGGATCTGTTCGACCGTTTTCGGAATTCATTCGACCCCGCTTTCCACGTCGAAGCCACTAAACGTTATATTGCTATCCATATTTATTGTGTGTTGCCTCCAAAAATAAATCACTCCGGCGGGACGATGGGTGTCGTCGGGACCGCAAAATCTGGCGCTAATTTGTGCCGTGCAGCAGGTGCGGTTCGCTTGATTAATTTTTGGCGGCCCACGTCGTCGCAGGAGCTGGCAGCCGGTCGCTTGTGCTTCCCCTTATCCTCCACCCCTAGCCAGCCACGTCCCGGACGATCGGTCGGTGAAATCCGATACCATTATGTTGTCGCGGCTAGACGGGACGGTGCGCCGAAGTCTGGTTGTCAGAATTTTGCGGCCACACTCGAAAAAATACGATTTTAACGTCGCGATAGGCAAAAAAAAAAAAAAGAAATGCGAGTGGAAAAAAAAGGACTGAAAAAAAGCGAATTTCAAATTTAAAAACAGAAATTTAAAAGATTCCAGTTTAATGTTACGGTAACACGATACGTAAAACATGGAAAATATTATGTCGGGTACTCATATTAATGAGATTTTACCATTAATTCCGGCAAGTTAATGTGACGTTAGGTATTTCTCGGGACATTATTTAGTAAAAAGAAACTGATAGTGATCGAAATCGGAATCGTGTAGCATGAAAACGAATGGTATATCGCGTATATTACAACGCCTTGCCCGGAACGTGGACGTAAACTGAGACGACCGAGTTTCACCATTAAGTATTATTGATGGAACGTGTTTTTCGTTTAATATGATAACTACATATTATTTGACATTTTGACAACAAAGTCTCGGTACGTCATTATCAGTTGAGCGTTGAACAAATATTTAAAGCTCCATAACGATTCGTAATCGTAGCTAAATATCTGTCATTTTTGTATATCGCTACGTTATATCGCATACATCGATATACTAACGCTTTACGGTGTATACCAGTCGCTTTGCATCCGGGAAATGTAAAGAAAAGAAAAAAAAACCGAACGTAAATATCGTGATCGGTGAACGAAAAGTGGAATTTTTTGTTCACGCGTGACAGAAAAAAGGAAAAAAAAAAAAAAACGTTTACGCGTTTGATTAATTTCGTGTACCGGATTTCGGGTGACAGAGAGAAGCGATCGGTGTATAAGTAGAAGAAGGAGCCGTTTGTCGCCGTAAATAACGCGTTAAGTTATGAACAGTTAACATATTATCACTAAAGACGTATAATAAATTATCGTTTCCGCTGTTGTACGACCGACGGTAATTAGCGGGAAAATTATTCGACGACGACGAGTGCGACTTGACGTCTCCATCACGACCGACACCGGTTTTAATTATTACCCACTCGATAAAATAAATTGTGGTACTTCGGACACACCGAGCGGAGAGAATAATAAACGACGTAAACGCGACGAACGACATCAGTAACTTGTCGTAATAAATAGTTATCGGTTCTTTTGTAAATTAATAATGTTATATCGAGTTGCGAGTTCAAAGAATGGAAAACGCTTCGTACCGCCGTGCAAAATCCGAATCGTTTTCGAATTTAAGGATCATTTAAGACTTCGATGTCGAACAGCTGTGAGTTGACACAGTTTCTGTACACAAAAGTTTGACGAGTCCACGTCGAGCGAAATAATTGTAATTAATTTATTTCATGGAGCGAAAATCACCTAATGGTACTCACATTAATCGGAATGATTCCAAAAGGTTCACTTCAATTCTAATTTTGAAGTGTCTAGATAACTTACAACAATTTGTGTTATAACTTATTATAGTTTTAAGTTTCTGAACTGGATGTATTGATTTTACAACTATGTTTTCTTTTCCATCTATTCGTAGGTGCTCGGGTTACGAATAGCTCAGTATAATATGACACCACAAATAATAGCCAATCGGTTAGGTTAGGTTAAGTTACCTAATTAGTTTTTACTAATTACTGGTTTACCTAATAACTATTTAGGTCGGGTCAAGTCCTAATTGCCTAACTTAAAGTCCATTCGTATTAACTGTGCCGTCGAATTACCGATAAAAAACAGCGAATAAACAACACTAACCAAGTACGTAAATCAGTTACACGAGAATTCAAACTTCAGTTACCTACGACATTGTCAACTCAAATTTAAAGAGAAAACGAAAAATTATAATTTTTTTTTTGAAAAAAGAATTGTATAAAAACATACGTCGGTTGAACGGTCTGTTGGATGATCGCAAATGACGCGACCACGGCACACCCGATGTGACCCGGCGAGACGCGTCCGTTCGCCATTCCAATCCTCGCCACCAGAGGTAATATTGCGAGAATTTTTTTTTTTTTTATTTTTTTAAACGTTTTTTTTGTCGATAAGACAACAATTTTTTTTTTTAATTCAATTTTTTCGGTATACTGCATAATATTATAATACCATCCCGTGTACACAGACAGACGGTTCCGATATAAACGTCCAGCGCAAACGCGACTAAATTATTTATTGGACTGGTTTTCCGCGTGCACGAAGAAACACACTCATCTGTGTCGGGTCCGGAAACAGGAGACGAGATTGCGTCCTTGCAGCGAACGGCGATTCGGTTCAGACGAAAAACCGTCAACCGCAACTACCGTGCATAATTTATATATTCAAATTAAATTTCTTTTTTAAACTAGTATTTAGTCCAAAAAAGATAGGTTACGCTGTGTAATTAAGAAAAATATTGGGGGCTGAGCCCCTATATTACACCCATGATACTACATGTGTTTGAGTAGAAATTTTGGACAAGATAGACGGAACTAGCACAGTTTGTGGAGTGATTCCGATAACTCCGATTTTGAAAATCCATTGTTGTACCGTAAAGCATCATTAGTGTCGGAAATAAAATTTGTACGTTAATATGTTGTACACGACAATATTATGTGAACGATACGCTTTGTATACTTTCTGTGAAGAAATTTGCACACAAATTTTCAGTAATAAAGCTTTTGTCCAAAATTTATAACGCTTTTTCAGAACAAAACGATATGTGGAGTAGTATATGTATTTAAAAATAGCACTTAACGGCTGGTTCAAACACAATTTGGTGTGTGGTATAAATTTATTTAATTTTTTTATCTTATCAACTCTATCATTTTATGGCTTATTGTGAAAAATCATCTGCTGTTTTGTATTATTAACCACGTCTTGTTAACGATATTACCGAATTCTTAGATTATATAGTCCGTATGGCCAGTTCTTCTTGTCAAATGTTCATACTTCATGTCAGAATTATTGAGACCATATCTGATAAATTTTCAAAAGTTAAAATTTGTGTAGCGACTTTTACCGTGATAAATGGTATAACTATGGCAAAAGTATTTGTCTTTTCAATTTGACTTTTTTCCAACTTATTTAGAAAAAAAATCTGTAACTCTTTAAATAACAATCAATAAGAGCAGTGCAACTCCACCTTCAAATCCAGAATCCTACTAATTTGATATTTCCAAACATTATTTGATTGTAGAGTTTAATTTGTGAGGCTACACTCAACATTGTAAATATTTAAAATGATGAAAAACTCAGAAAAAATATACCCGAGGAATGGATTTATGAATTTTTTTTTATCACAAACGTCGAGATTCGTTTGGTGTAAGTTGTTTCGGTGTTCATTTTCAGGTTGTAACACACCAGTCCACAAAATTGAAGTGTAGATTTTGAAAGAAATTCACGAAGAAAAACTTACTAACAAGTTACACAGCTACAACAATATCTTATTAGATTGATAACAGTGATAATTTCGAATCAATGAATCACTTCACGGCGGACTGTACGGTTTATAACTATTTCACTGATTGCGTATTGAATTTAATATATTTCCCAACATCATTTTTAGAACCACCTCCATTTAATTAATTTTTTTTATAACTCTCGTAAAAAACATTGTGAATTTACGAGTTTTTTATTCTTTTAACATATCATATCGTATTATGCCGGGTGCATATTGTTACTGAAAAAAATCGTCAAAGGCCGAGAACCTTTATAATGATTTAATTTTTTATTCGCTAAAAAAATGCAAACCAGAGTCACGGTAGTGTCAAATTAATACGGTTTCTATACTGATTCTGCAAATATGTGTACAGTATAATAAATGTTTATTTTGGGTACCTATTCCGGTGGCAGCGCACGTGGTACACCCATTAGAAACGCGTGCGTTATTTATCGAAATTAATTTTTTATCCGGATCGCTTTACGTACTCGCGGTATATCATACGTTTATGGCTATTGACTAAAATGAAAATGGAATAAAAATCAGAAAAGCCACCTTTTTTAAATAAATCCCGCGTTTGTTTCATAACCGTGCATATATTTGTCCGACCCAAGATTTCATCTAGTGAAAATACTCTAAAACTGCTGCATATACCCGATAACAAACAAAAATTTAAGATGACAAAACTATAAAAAATAATTGACATAAGTTCATAAACCAGACATAACTTTCAAATTTGTATATTCATATTGCGATACACGCCCTACATAGGTAATAATATTATTTAAGGATCCAAATATACATACTTTGTGTAATATTTATTTATTACAATGTTAACACATTACACGACTATTCATAGCAATCTGCAGATTATATTATAATTAGGACACTCCAATACGCCATCATTAATTCGTTCATTCATTCATTCATTAACTCATCAACGCCCAGACCAAACCGTTGGATCTAAAGTGTTGAAGTCTTGCATTCAATAGTTCCTAAAAATAATATTAGAGCCCGCTAAAAAAGGATTTTTAAAAATGTTTACTGAATGGATTACCCGTTCCCCTAAGGTTTTAAACAATTCTTATTTACACAAAAGTTTGTGTGGAATTTCAAGACCTTAAAATTCACAGTTGATAATAAACCGGTAGCCAAAATATAAAATAAGTCGGTGTCGGGAAAATCTCGCCCGCAGAATATTTAATGCTCAATCGTTCCGTCCGTGAGCTTTTAAAAATTCCATTTTGTCACGTTAACTTTTTCCCCGAGAACATAACACTGATGTTTTCTCGTCGTTTTTTTCTACCCCGTCTCCTTAGCGCATACGTCTCGGTGCCCGCCCACTCGGCTCTTTTGCGCTTATTTCTTGTTTTTTTGTTTCTTTTTTTTTTTTTTTGTCGCCGAGGAAATGGTGTTGCACTTTTTTTTTCTGTTGAAATTTATGTATATATACGTTTATTATATTTATTATTCCAAACACATTTTCTCCGGGTTCTTCCTCCGCCGCCGGCTTTGTAATGTAAATATCGTTTTACACACTTATCTGCCGCGTATATATTGTACCTACTCTTTTAGCGATATACCCGGCTTGTCAACGCCACGACCGCGAAGTTATTCTTTCTTGTTTTCGTATTTTTTTTTTTCTTACGTTTTTTCGTCGCCGTCGAAAAACTTTGCCAGTTTACACTCGAACATCCACGCAGAGAGATTATAATATTTGTAAATATTTTGACGAGACAGCGGCGTTCGGATCATCTTCCGGATCGCTTTCGTGCATAACTAATAATATTAAAATTTTTGTTTTTTTTTTTTTTTTGCTCATCATTGAACATCAACGTAAAACTGTGGTTAACCGCAACTTTTAATAACAAAACAAAACGAATTTATACATATATATATTATATAGCTGGTGCGGTAGTTTACTGTAACCCTAATATATATAGATCAATATTGATTTGGGCGTTAACGTTGCCGGACATAAAAATGTTTTAAAACATCACAAAGTAGAAATTCTATGATAAATATTATTCAAAATGAAACCAGGCCATTGTAGGCGCAGTAAAGAAGTATAGTGCTGGTTCGCCTTACCTGACCGTTACAGTCAATTAACGAAAAGCAATTTGGTAAAATAGTTCTGGACTACATCGGCCTAAAATGAAAAAATACTAAAACAAGTCGATTTATTTTTTGTAACAATTTATTGATCTCGGCATTATGTCGCGTGGGCGTATTCTCCTCAAACGTATACAATAAGTATGTTGTAGTTTTTCACGAAAATTTATTATTTCATCCGGTGGAAACGAACAGTTGTCGTAGAGGGAGGGGGTGATAAATTGTTATAGTGTTTCTCAAATTTTTTTTTTTTCAGTTTACTTTTTACATCGTATTTTTGAATTATGTACAGATAAAAACAATAACGCTACTGCGGCAAATCGTTTTTATTTTTAAAAGAAAATCTCGCATAATTTCGCATCGAGACAATATATTAACCGTTATCGTGGCTGTTTTGTATATTGTATTTTTGTATTTTTTTTTGGTATTTTGTACAACGTTCGATTTCTCCGGCATGCCACAGTCAAATCTGCGCCTTTTACCGTGACGGCATTCCGAAGAATCGCATACAAGACGTGACATACGGCCAAACATGAAAAACAGTGACGATACTTCCGCGGAAGACAATGTTTTATTAGACTGTCCACGGCAGCAGCGGCGCGCACACAGAGGCGGCGAGAGTGCTGCAAGCAAGTGGAGGAGCTTTGTTTGAAGTCGCTCGGACCCGTCGGTAAATCCATTATCTCCTAATGGACACTCGGATGGATATTTGTGGTGAAAATATTTTCCCGCAGAGTCGCGCGAATTTCCCCGTCAAATCGGTCGCCGGCGGAACAATACAATGGAGTTCACCGGCTGCAGTCGGAGGAAGTTTTTCCCGCGAGCCGTTCGTCGACGGAATAATTGCGTTACGCCGGCAGAATGGTGGGAAAAAAAAAAAAGAAAAAAACGTCACACACAGGGGACGGGAAAACAGAAGGTCCGTTCTGGTCCATTGTTGTGGTTGGGGCCGCACAGAACTCGAACGGACGTCATTTTGTGCGCCGCTTTTGCGCGTCAGTTCTGGCCGTGGGAAATCGGATTCATCTAACCGGGTTCCGCTCGGAACACCGCAAAACTATTATGATATATGGCAGTAATCTTTCTTTTCGCAAAGTATCCTCACAAACGTAGATGAATGTTAGGTGAACTACATCCGAGCAGCTTAATTTAAGTGTTCGGGTTTTTTTTTTTTTACGATTTGTGAATATACAGTTTAAGCAAAATGTTTCAAAACAATATATATATATGTTATGTGTGAAACGCGATTGATTTTCGATTCAGGGACCGTAATTTTATGTTGAACCACGAGTCCAAGGCCCATATAGGCCCAGGGTATAATATGGCCGTTAGTTGAAAATTATATTAGTTAATAACTAAAAAAAAAAAACATAATATTCTCGAGATTATATTCTCTTATAAGAGCACTACGTTTTGAGATTGTTCTTTCCGGTTCTAATATTTACGAGAGTGTGTTTACTACCGGCCATCTGGGTATTGGAAGTGTAACTGTTTTAGAGAATTCCAGGCAAAAACCGTTTGAAATGATTTTCGTAAAACGGCTGTTATTCAAACGAACGCTAAACGAACTAATACTTTATTAAAATCATTATGAATTTTGAAAATTATAACTTGCACTTATTTTGTCCACTATACTAAAGTTATCGACAAAACATAAAAGACTATTAGAATCGCGCATAGGTATTTGAATTTTTTTTTTTTCAATTAGCTGATTGTTCTTTAATATTATAAAGACTTGACCGTGAAAGTTGGTAAGCTGATGGGGAAAATTAAATGGAAAAAATGATTTTAACCACCGAGTGTTTTCATTGAACAAAAGGGTGTAATTTGTATTAGCCGAGGTCAACTGGAACATGTCCAACTTGCCTGATCTATTGAAATTTGTTGCAGGTAATAATAACTTTGTTTTTTACATAGCATCAACTATGTAATATAATATGACAGTAACAATAAATACCTAGGTACATGATTATTAATGATACAATTTATTACCTACTGCCTATTTTGTTTTGAAAAATTCAGTGTTTCGTTGTAAGTATAACGCACAATCGGCTTGACCGTGACTGTGTATTCAAAAGTGATGAGATCAAGTAGCATTGATCCACATAGAAGTCGCTAGTTTGAATACTAAAATCTATTTCAACTTCTAGATCGTTTGACGGATGAATTGAAAAAAAAAGACATTTAAAATGTAAACTATTTTTTTGAATGATAACGCTCATATTATCAGAGAGTCACCTCAATGAATCCCATCTGGATAACATTGTTATTGTTTCTTTGCTTGCGCGTTGCAATAAATGTCAATGGTAATATCCGTTTATACAGAGTTATAAAATAGCGCGTTATGAATCGATTTCGAAATCACTGCACAGAACTCTTATTGACCTTAGATACTTGTATTACACTAGGTGTACATGAATACAAAATTTAAATATATAGGTGACAAAACACGAATTCAATTCTATGGCCCCAGGAAGATGGTCAAAATATCATTAGATTATGCATACTACTATATATTTCGACCGTTTTTAATTAAAGAACGCAAAGAAATGATACGTATATTTATTTACGTTTATATATTCAATTCGTAAATAAGTAATGTTTTTTTTTTAAACAGAAAGAAAGTACTTAAACGCTGCACAATTTTGATCAGACATTGTACGTTGAGTATTTAATCTTATCCGACCATTACGATGCCTAATATGTATCAAGTTGAAAAAGTAATCTCGTTGTATTCATCCGATGTGTACGTGAACGGAAACGTTGTTTTCGAAAATATAATTTTCTCTTTATATTTTCGTGTTTTTATGACGTCATAAAGTCGAAACAGTTCGTAGTAATAGTCGTGTCGGTCGTTCGAATTGGAGGAGAACAAATGTCAAAACGTATTATACTCATTCGAATCGATATTTCCAGTGTGTGCGTATGAAATTATAAAGGATCGTATCAATTTATCGTTTTATTCCGATGAAAAAAAAACAAATCCAGCGTTTATCACGAATCCACCCTCCCTGCGCGATCAATCATCGACAGTGCGGCTAAATTATTATCGCATCATCGGCTGCGGGTCGTTGTGTTCGTGATAAGTCGGTAAATTTCAATAAACGCCCGGATAAACGATACGGTGTTTCAATGGCGGTGCACGTTACAGTATATACGCAGCACCGTGGTCCGCTCGTTGCGGGGCGTTAATTATTGACGTCAAAACGCGGTGACGATAAAACGATAGAGTGATACAAAAAAAACCAACAGCTTTCGACGACGGAAAAAATAATGGAAATAACGAATAAAACGAAAAACGTTCGAAAGGGTCACCGTGGGGAGTGCTGCAAAAACGTTCGTATTTTTCGATTTGTTGAGCCAAAAATAGAAAAAGAGAGAGAGAAAAATTCCACGTCTACTTTCATAAGTGTTCCGTAGGATTTTAACTTTTCATATGCATTTTAGGGAATGCCTATCCTCTTTTAGTTATATTTCTATCTTTTTTTTTTTCTTCCATACTTCCACACTCGTGTAGTTTAAGAGTACTTAACAATACGTTCCATACCGTATGTCTTTTGATCTCAACCGTAACATCACTGCCGTGTATTTTTAGTAGAAATATAAATAAATAATATTTATAGTTTGTTACAATACAATTATTAATGTTTGTCTTTTATTACAGCATAATACGTAGAATTATAATATACGTTTTCATACATATAATACGTGTCCGTAATAGTTATCAAAAGTTCCTAATATAAAATCAACGCTCTATATATATATATATATATGATATAGGCATATTAAGTCTGTATTCAACAAAATTTTTATCCATTACACGTTTTCATCATGAGAGTCGTTTGTTCAGCCGCTCTCATTAAAATAATATTACTTTTAAAATTTTATCATTTTTTCACGGAATATAGGCTAAAATGAATATGTCTACGCCCAGTGATACGAAAAATTAATATTTATTTTTAATATTAAAAGTTTATAGGCAATGAGGTATATATGATAAAAATAAAACAATATGCAAAAGCTAATTCGTGTTGTACTAAGACTTAAATTATAATAGTAATTTACCATTAAATCTTAGAAAACGTGGCATTTTTATAGAATACCAATAATTGTATGAATACTATAACTATGATACTGTTAATTTTTGATGTCCTTAACAGTACATTGACATAACTTGTACAGACTTAATATAATTTGTCAAATTGTATTTTTTTTTATAATTGTTTGGATGTACCCGTCAAATGTCTTGCTATGATTTTGCTCTTTGATTCGGGTATTAAATAATGAATAAATAACAAATAATGAATTGGCACAAAAACCACCGATTCCAAAAGGCGCTTTACTAAAAAACCAAATTCACGTCTCATTTAAATTCGAAACTGCTCATTTAAAGGGGAAAAAGTTTCGATGGACATGCTATCGTTAGACGAATACTACTAGGGCTTAAGTAAACATTATAAACTTTTGTTAAATTTGTTACTTGAAAGTAGCAAGAGTTTTCGCAATATTAGTTTCACTTTATAATCGTGTTGAACGTTTATTTTGGTTATTTCGATTTTAATTAGTTTCTCGAAGAAGTAATAAGTTGACAAGTTTAAATCAAGTCCTCTAAAAAAAAGCGACGATGATCGCTCTAAATGCTTTTTTTTTTTTAATATTTTAACCAATGTTATATTTTTAGATAAAAAAAAATAGGAAAATATCGACGTTGCTCACCTATAATACCGTCTAGATGTTCTAATTAATATGTGACAATTAAATTGTTTTTTTCAATGTTGATGCGTTATTGAGCGATCTGATATTAAACTAAATTTTGGGTATATAGTCCTAAACATAGGTATTGTGTCAGTGAAACAACACTGAACGTATCTAAAGCGCCATCTAGTATTCAGTTTTTCAAAACGAAATGAAAAATTCTCACCAAAGATTTGACGAACGAGTGTTATATATCGTGTGAGCGTCTTTCGCTCATCTATAATCTTTGAATTAAAACATATTTTTATTTTTATTTGCCTTACCAGGTGCTAATGTTTTTCACTGAGTAACTCTACTCCTCTACCATCGGCTTTGTCGACACGAACCATTTCAGACGCACAATATAAATAATTATTGTTTTATTTTAATCGTTTAATTTTTTTATTTTACCAATTTATACTAACCGAAACATGTAAGATATGTATTGATAAACGTTAAAATATTCCGTTTTGTAATTTATATTAATTTTTTTCTGGATATGCATAAATCAGTGTTAAATGTGTATGCTAAAAAATATAATTCTCTTTTTGGAGCAGCCATAAACAACTATAATGTAAATATTTTCCAAAAAGTGCAGTGTTTTTACGTATTTTTTTTTTTTCGTTTCATGCTTATGCCATCTGAAAGTCATATTTCGAACCGAAATTTTTGATTCAGACAGTTTCTTTCAAATTAATTATAATATTCTGTTCAAACTATACGACTAACATCTATTAGACGATAAATAGTTTTAAATATTTTGTATGTAAGAGGAAAATATGATAGAGTCATAAAAAAAATTTTTCTTAATTCTCACAACTTATGCATTTGTTTTTTAATCACCATCGGAGCAATGAACGTCCTCCGATGTTGGTATCCAATTTAAGTGTTGAAATAGAATGCATTTACTTGTCTTGTAGTTTTTTAATTTCAGACCTTTATATTATGCGGTCGTGGACTTTTGGTAAGTTTGGCGAGTACGTGTATGCGAGCAAAGCTAAAAAAAAACGGTGTGAAAAACGAGATGGCCATAAAAACTTTGTGACAGTATTTGGAGGACAGATAGTGAACCGTAAGAATAAGATTTAAAATGGTATAATGTTTACTGTACATTTTCAACTAGTCAACAGGTTAACTTATAGTAATAATAATCATATTTTATACTAATATTTAAATTGATATAGGTACCTATAACTCAAAATATATGTAGCACGATTTTAAATTATACCAATAGGATTTGTTTTTGTGTTTGATGACAATAATACACATAAAAAATGTTAACTTTTCACGAAACAAAGCTGTTTACATTGAGCAACCCGAATCGTATATACAAAACGAACGTGGTTTTCAAAAACAAAAAAAACGTTCAATTTTTTAATACAAAAACTACTATATCATTGTCGTAGCATGAAATTAAACCTTAGAAAACCGTCACCGACTTTAAAAATGGTCCGTAAAAGCAGTCATTTCCCATGAGAGTAGATTGAATTTGCGTTTGGTAACGGGTAAATGTACAGAACATTAGTGACGTTATGTTTTTTTTTTCCACGCATCTTCGTGTTCATTTCCGAAAACGAGACCATATCTTTCCATTGTGAAAATAGATGATTTTCTCACACCAAAAACCCTATCCCCGGGGGTCACATAAATCACGGTGAAAACTGTGAGAGGAAGATGAAAAACGATAATAAAAAAAAAAAAACAGAAAAAAAAAAAAAGAAAAAGAAAACATCGTTTCTTAATTTTATTGCCCCCGCGTGATACACATGTGTTTGTACGCCATGTGGTTGGGTTGTTGGAAGAGAATGGTAGCCTGAAATGTGGTTGTTGGATGAATTTTGAAAGACGTTTTAAAACTCCAAATTGCACATAATTATTCAGTCGTAGTGGCAACAAATCAATCCTCCGACAATTGCCACTATGATGCTGAGAATGAGGCGAGGAAAGGCGTCATTGTCGTCAATTTGAACCGCTATAACTATCAACCCTGTTTCGGTGGGTGGTGATAAGAAGGGTTGGTTATTACCAAAAAAACGCTCCATAATATACTTTAAGTTGTAATGAATTGTTCTTAAAGTCATTGTTGCCGGTTGACGTTTTCTCGATTCTGAGTGAAGTTTTGTAGCGTACCTGTATAGTTTTTGTTGTTATGTTTAGGTCCTTAACACATGTAGTCAACGGTTTATATTCTATTTTGGACGGATTTGAACTCGATAAATTGTTTACGAACTCCAAACACAAAAGCGTGCAGCAATATCGATAAATACAATAGTTCTTTGTAAAAATGTAAATAGAACTTTTTTTTGTAATCAAAAAACTATGCACCAACTTACGAAAAGACGGAACCCGATTAATAAAAAATAGTAAACTAGTAATTATTATTTAAATGAAATAAAGTATAGGTTGTTAATGGTACGTACTATGTTTACTCTTCTTCAATTAAGTATCACTATGAATATTATTGCAGTATGACTTAAATTACCTAAAGCCATTTAGCGCAAATTTAAATGTTTTATTGTGTATACATTACATTTAATATCAATAAATATGTCCCCTTTTTAAGTTAGTAGGTACCTAACTTAAAATTATATTCTTTGATATTTGTTGTACTATTTGTTTATTTTGTGATGTATCTACGTTTTATGTACTTAGTAGTACTCTTACAATTCCGACGTGTACAATTAAACATACTCTTTTCAACTGAACGTTGTTATTTGTTTTGCTTTAGTTATGTATACAAATAATTTTAACCTATTTAAACTAGTAAAAAAAGTTGTTAAAATTTTTATGATGACAAGTTATAAAATGTAAAAATGGTTTTTCAAATTTTAGTAAAAGGTTACTTATTATGGGTTTTCTAGAAATTCTTAGGAAAAAGTTTAATTTTTCAAAATAAAAACATCTGGTATCTTTCCACATGGTTCATGCCACATAATTTGAATTTTATACATTGTAAATAATAAAAAATGACTTTCTAGGTTTCATAAGAGTTTTTGAATGTAGTAAAAAACCTCTATATTGGTTCAACATGACTTTTTCTGTAAACATTTTTTCGATAAAAATAATTTCAACGATCGTCACGTATCTAAAAAAAAAAAAAAAGTTTGAAAACTGACGTAGACTCTTTATTTTTAAAAAGTTATTCCGAATTTTGAATTATAATTCAGTAAAGTAATGGTCCAAGTCGAAAAATTCTCAAAAATTTCGTGCCGAACGAGTTGGAATTGTCTTTTCTGCGATCGTGTTTTCATATAAAAGAGTACTCCGATCAAAATTTAAAAAATTGCTCGTCGAATAAAGTATGGTCTTAACAAACTTAGAGCCTACATTTTCATTAATTTTAACCGGACTTAACCCAAACTGCTGTAGTTTCGCCGTCCCCAGATGTCACGTATGCGTTTGAGTTGTCTATTTAGTGCTAGTTAAACTGTTTGTACAAACTCGTTCGAATCGCTATAACCACAACTTTAGCGCGGGAACGTTGTTCAAACGAAAAGTGATTTATTACGGCCGTATCCACATAAATATACCATTATAGTATGCGTTGTTGTTATACGTACTATAAAATACATTTCGTTTGTACACGTAAAAAAATAAAACACAATCATGCGCATACTACTATACGAGTATTGTTTTACCGAAAGGAAACGTGACCGGATAGAATATACGTCCATCGGTATAGGTATATGCAGATTCCGACGTGTAACTGCGGGGTGTCATTAGTAATAATACGTTTATGGGAATAAATCACGCGGTTATTTCATTTTTTACCCACCTATCGTTTTTGTTTCATTTTTTTTTTTTTCTTACTTCCGTCCCTCGGCTATAACGCGTTTATTCAATTTTTTTCGACTTCATTCTATTAGACGGGCACCACCATCCATCGATTCCAAGACAAACGAATCACGTGGGTCACCGTTGACCATTTACTCGGTATGATAAACGGGATAATAACAATGTTTTGTAACGCAGAGAACGAGAAGACCACAGACCGCAAACATAATCATCTAGGTACAGGCAGTTGATTTCCACGTTAATACAGTGCAGTGTTCGAGACCAAAACTCTGTTCACCGCAACATCATTATGAGGCGACAATAAGAGCTGTGGCAGCTATTTCACACTTCAAAGAAAAGCTGATCGATTTTTTTTTTATTCAAAGTTAATAAAAAATATATGAATAGCACGAATTATTTATACACACACACAAACACAAATCGTCACATTATTATCTGTTCGCCGGCATAGAACGTGTGCGTATGTTATGTGTTCGTGTGATTCGGAAAACCGACGGGAATCTTCGGCTTTGATTATCCGGGGACCGTAAAGAAATGATTAGAAGTAATTAGGAACAATTATAACTTTATGAAAAATGTTCATTAGCCGATTGGTGGAACGGATAGGAAACGTCGATTATATGTTGTACATGTTATACAAGATAATTAATAACTTTATGCTACTCTAACGCTGGCTTATTGACCGGTTTTCTGTGCGTAAGTTAATATTATTTAGGATCGGGTTTAGTGAAATCGAGCAGTTCAAACTCTTGATCAACGGAGGAAGCTGTTTGCGTTGTATAAAATGGCCATATTTTCATAACGGTTATGATTTCTCACTATGGTGTGTACAAGAGTGGGCGTAGCGAGTCAGATCCACCAGATGTTTATGACCAGATTACAATGGAATAATATGTGATTGAAATCTAACCAAAGTTTATTACAAATAAATCGGAAATCGCAGTTTGAATTAAACGTTTAAACCATTAAATCAGAAATTAACACCCTTCGACTGCTGAAATATCACGTGCAAAACTAAAATAACATTTTAGGTTTATTTAATTACCCACGGTAAATATAAACATTTTATTAAACCTAAAATTTAAAAAACGTGCAATTTGGGTTTGGTTCCATTGACCATTTTGTTGCTCTACGTTGAATAGTCATCAAAGTATAAGTCATCTATTATAGTAGTAACGTTCATTGCAATTTCATTTTAACTGCGGCTTTTGTTGATAATTTGTATTGGTCGTCTTTTTTATACTAATATTCTAGTTTATTATTTGATTGTTGGGTCTCGTACTTAATGGTGGTATTAATTCAAATCAAATACCAAAATAAAATTGCTTTCAACAGTTCCATAGAAAATTAACATTAGAAAATCATTTATTTACTTGTATTTAAAAAAAACCCTGTCTTGAACTGCGGCATAGAGAATAGGTCAATGATATGATTAATTTTGAGACGAGCCGTAGTAAATAACATTATAATATATGTATATATACCGGCTAACTGTAAAATTGAACATCATAATTCATTTCCTTCAAAAATAAAGGTCTAATATTTAAATCCACCCAAATTTACTTAAAAGCGTTTACGCCGTAATAATTATAATTACTTTAAAAACAAATAGAAAAGTTAACGGTAAGCACATCGCTAAAGTAATTAATTTAAAATTCGTGTTCAGTTTGATTGAAGAAATAATGGGCGAAAAAAATAACTAACTTTAAAAGAAGTTAGTTTTATTTTTAGATTCTGGTCAAATTTTATCTTAATTGGTACTTTAATAAAACTGAGGTACAATACACACTTTGTACATTGTAGACATCAGTAAATCACTACTAAAATTTGGTTTTTTTTTAGTAATGGTGGTTTTGAACTTTAATATTTTCTTTGGATTCTCACTTTTTCGTCATTCTCGTAAGTTTGGAGTGAATATGCGCATGGTCCTGATGTTTTATGCCACATTTAGAAATTAGCAAAAGGATAACCAATCTAAATATGTTGTATATAATAAAAAAAAAAATTGGCCGTTGCATAGATTAAACTAATCCTGGCTATTTTTTAAGAAGTTGCTGTACTTTGTTCTTTTTTCACGGTTAGGTTTTTATTTGGCTATGTTGTCAATTTATAGTACTTTTGAATGATTTGTTTAATTAGATATAATGTGTAGAAATACATTTCTTTTTGAGCTGAAGACATATATATTTAACAATAAATATTAACCTGATCTAGTTTTATAAAATGTAATCTAGATTTTATGCTATAAAATCATGATTCTAGTAAATTTGTTTTAATGTCATTCGCAGCAAGTGTTTGGAGAGGATTCTCAAATATCAGTTTTGTTTAATTCTCAGCGTTGTAGACGTGACAGTGCCAGACATCCATAATATTATTATACTTTGAGATTACAGCGACGTTTTAAATGAAAAACGATTTCTTGTAACCAGAAAGTGGGCCAGTGTTTTGGACTTTAATAAACTAAGTTCGTGCTCTGACAATTTTGGTAAATGAAAAAAGGCTAAGCCCGGTCATTATATACTATATAAATCTCCACCGTATAAATTCGCCAGTTTTCGCACATTTTGTACCCATTTGTATTGTATAATACTTAGTATTAAATATTTTTTATAATTTTTAACAAGTTTCAACTAGAAAAAGAGAATAGTAAAAAATCGTTCAAAAACTTCACAAGAAATTCATTACACACAACACCTATAGTATAAAACTGTTTATTTTGTGTAAGTATCAATAACGCACAATAGCATTTAGCAAATATAAATTTAATTTAATGATGCGTTAATTTCGTAGACTGGTATCTTAGCACCCTTTTATCAAGGGTTATAATAATATCTGTTACACAATCTTAAAAAATGTAGATATTAATGATTTTAGCTACAATTATTAAAACTTTGCTTCAAAAAATATGGCGAATAGCCTTTAAAAAAGAAAAAACAAGATATAATAATTGAATACAATTGATTTTTAAATGTATGTTTAGGTATGTAAATTTTTTGTCTTAAAATAAGCTGTAAAATATGTAATGTATAATAAAATATATTGAATGGTTTAACGATGAAGTGCGGTAAGAACGCAAACAAATTATCTGATATTAACAATATTCAGAAATTTAATATGGTGAAATAACTGTGAATTATAGTCGACAATGTCCTCAGCAATGTTATTTCTGTTATATTTGAATTATTTATACTCGAGTATTCGAGTTTAACCTTCATCACAACTTTTCCCATACCGACTTTATAATGATGATGTTTCCACGCGTTTCGTACGTTAAACTTGCACATAGACATTCACTCAAAGGTCGTTTTACAATTTTCAAACCAACAGTGATAAACTATCTCAACGAATCACGAGTGAATACACTGAGGGCTATAAAAGGTACACGACGTAAACTATTCCGCATAAAATAAAATTCCATTAACTTGCCTAACAAAGTAAGGTCGACAGTACCAGAGTTCTGTGAATTACAAGTAGCCATGTAAAATGTTTAGGTAATTACATACAATTAAGACGAAATCCATTAAATAACCACAAAAGGATTATCACTAATCGTTTGATCTTAATTCTCCAGTGTAGTCAAACTTTGATGACGATAATTTTATGGCATATTTCATATGGTGGATTGGTGTATGTTTTTAAGTTGATTTTGGAGATTCTCGGATCACTTTTTATGAATATAATCACAAGCAAAACATTATCGGTCTTATAACGTACTGTCTAAGAAGCTGTCATAATATTACTGTGATCTTATTAAGTTCAGAATATTTTAACGTCTTAATAGGATTTTGTATTGGGCGCGCTGATAAACTACGTTACCACGACGAATAACGCGGTGCAGTAAGTGAAAACAGCTAAGTCGACGTAATCCTTTTTACAAGATCAGACGACGACCTTTTAAGTACCTCCAATTCACGCGCGTAAGCCTTTTTTCTCTGGAAAATCTTCTTGATAATATAAATCGTATTATACATATTCATTCACTCGGGTGAATTTGGCACAGAACATAAACGTAATGATAATTTTTATTTTAATTTTGCATTATATTTTGGCAAGTTTCTGATTTTTATTTACAACGTGTTTATAGGTAACTGAAATAACAATAATGTAAGGAATAGTGATCTTGTTAATTCTACCATTTTTCGATACAAATGAAAAAAAAAAATTAATTGGCCCAGAAAAAATGATTTACAATGACTCGTACATACATCGTATTAATGTACATGTATTTTTCCTCAAGAATATCACTAGTTCATGATAATATCATAAAAGTGGAATTTTTTTCTTTGGAAATTAGCTCGTTTAGTAAAAAACTGCGTAATGATATAAAAGTCACGTGTACTTTAAATGTAAATCATCTCCACGTTACAGCAAATGTTTTGGATCAAATTAGAAATCTCAAATTGTTATTAAAACTTTTATTTTTTTTATTTATTTACTAATAATAAAATATAAATATAAAATAATTACAAACCAACAATTGATATTTAAACATCCGGCCAATAAGAACCACCCTAATTTTTTTACATAAATATATATAACTACGAAAAATTCATCGTTGCGTATTACGCCACACTCCATTGAGAATAAAAAATCAATACTATAAATGAGTATAAATGAATAATATTTAGTTTTACATTGTCAAAAAACACGATTCATGTTGGATTATTATTATAATATATTAATTAAACACCTGTCGCGTTTTATTAATAATAGTGAAGGTATTTTGTTTTTCGGTAGTATCTACGCGCTACAAACCCGTGGTTCAGGTTAATCCCGAGTACACGTGTTTTTGTAAACAATTAATATAACACCAACTATCCATATTATACGAGTTTGCATCAGTTATCGGAGCATGCAAAACAGGGTAGATAATCCGAATGATTAGGACTACATATATTGTAATCAACAATTCGTTGGCGTTTAAACCAAATACTATAACGATATATACGTATCAAATAAAATTGCACGGGGTATAACCGACACATTAATCATCATCCGAAAAAATTTTTAACGTATATTGTATAATGTTAGAAACAACGAGACGTGATCGAAGAATCAATATGCAGTATTAAAAACTGTTTTGACGAGGAGCGTTTGTGGGGCATTTTGCAAAAAAACCCAAAATCATATAAATTATAATAATTATTGTCGCTACATATACAGATATAAATCGTATGGCATATTGTGTGGCAAAAGCGATTGCAATTACAGTCTATAATCTATATCATTTCCATATTGGTATTTTTAACACTACCTACCACGTAAAAATGACTTTTCCGAATATTTTCTATTCTGAGCATAGAAAATTCACGGTATTTATTTTTATGACAAGATATCGAGAACCCCGCCATTCGTCTCTGTAATTTTATACGTAAAAAACCATATTTGTTTGTACAATTTCCATCATTTTCGCTTGGTTGAACACTATATAGAGATAAATAGTAGGTATAATATTGCGTTTTCCAAGAAAATCGTGGGAAGATCGACCCGATTAATCACGACGGTAACGCTGTGTACTATTTTACGTGTACGCTACACGATATTTGCTGATGTTTTTTTTTTTTTTTTTGTGATATTCAACGTCTCAAAGAATGCGACAAAAACGGGGAACGTTTTAATTTTTTTTCTTCTCGATCACTTTGATGATAATTGGTCCTTAAACTCGGTTCGATCGCGAGTGTTCACATCGCCCTACAACATAACTCCATGTCCGTCGTCGGAGGTTCCCTTGTTAACGTCGTGATTCGACCGACGGTCGTGTATTGTTGTAAAATCGGAGTCCTGTGTCGCCCGCGATTTGTTTTGTAATCCGACTGCCGTTCGAACAATATTTCTTCATGTTTTTATGTTTTTCGCAATACTACGGCGCCGTAGTTCTCGTGCGTAATGATAGTGAAATTATTATGCCGGTAACATTACTATACAAGGGGCAAAAAACGTCGCCGAGTTCATCACGTCAAAATCAAAGTGTCCGATACTGCCGCCGAGAAGAAGATAAGATCGTTCGCATGTATGGAACCGCGACGGATCGTCTTGTTTGCCGTTTTTCTTAAATAATATACTGTTTTAACGACTAATGCGACTACGACTGCGACGGGGAAAACATGAACTCAGCAAACGTGAAGACAATAACATAGAGTATCCGAAATTCTCGCGAGAATTGTATATCTTAAAACAGTGATCAAACTAAAAAAAAAATTATCTTATTCCACCGAGGTCTGGTTGTTTAAAATTCGTTCCGTTCAACTTAATATAAATATACATTATGTATAATTTATAAATACATGCCTTAGAAAATTAATCGTTATTCAAAAACTACAATTGATTAAGTACTGTACACACACTGTTTTTTGTTAAAATACTCATCATCTTAATCCGAATAAAATGTTTTTATTTTTTTGTATTCCAACACCACTCGGAACGAGCAAATCGTAACCGTTTATCGTCAGAGTTGTCGGCGATAGAGCACGATGACAATAAACAAGAACCTGCGACGACAGCCACGCACATGTGCACGTGTCGGGTAAGAAAACAAGAAAACAATATTAGCCAAACTGTACACACAAAAGAAAACAAATCAAATACTTACTCGTACTAAATATATCATTTTAAATCTGCCGAGCCCCCCATAGAGAAACGATGTCCTGGTGTAGGCGTACAACACGAAATGATATATGTAGGTACAAGGCACCGGTTTCGGGACGTTTGGGAAAAAGTGAGTTTCGTGTAGGTTTTTAAGCAAAAATTGTTTAAGTCTGGTTTCAGTGGTCAACATTTCAGTTTTTAAATATTCAAACGCAATTTTAACAATCAACATTGAATAAGATTCGTAAAAGTTTCAACACGGACAAACTGTGAAAAACATTATTTTCTCTTTTTTTGAAAATCAGAGCGACTATTATTTAAAAAACGTATTTAACCAAAAAAAATTAATAGCTCTCACAATAAAAAAAAAAAAAAAAACACCACGATTTCAATAATTTGTATTCATTATTCTTTTCATATGAATTTAAGAGTTTAAAGATAAATTATCTCAAAAATACTGTAGCTATCATTAAAGCCATGTCAAAATTGACGAACTCGATTAATCGAAAAAATCAGAATCAATAAAGATTTTATGAAAAAAAAAATTTAGTTTAGAAACCACACATTTAAACATTGGACTTGATCTCAATAAGTTTGCGTAGAAAGTGTGTCACTAGTTTTACATTCTGAGCGAATAAAATCAAAAATAATTAATCGTTAAAAAATAATTGTTTCAATCCCAAAAATTTTAACAAAATACAACTGCAGTCCAAACTTGCGATTAGAGTACTTGGTCGTTTCGAATTTATATTAATTGTGTACGTAATTTTCAGTATTGCAGTGCTTTACTTGGATAAAAAATAGTTGGAGGACGCAGTTAAATAAAAATTTATTTTTCTGTATTAGACCACCAATTAGTATAGATATCAAATTAGAGAGGATACGCAAAAATATTTGTTAAAAAAGACGGGGGACGGAGTCGGTAACCTACCCCCAATAAAATTATCTCTGGTGTTTGAAAATTTCATGAAAATAAGATTTTTAAATATTTCAATGAAATGTTTCGTGAAAAAAATGAGTCGCGGGTCTATACTTGGGTTGGTGTCACTGATTTGGATTTGTTAAAAAATTTAATTTAATATGATCAAACTGCATACTACTAAATTACATTGTAAATTACCAAGTTTTATATTAAATCCATAAAGAAGTATAATTTTTTGATATTTTTATTGTAATTCAACTTTTTTTGTCCAATAAGTTGTGCGAATTTCTATAAATTGATAAATTTTCAAAAAAGAGTTATTTCCAACAAAAAAAAAATATAACAAAATAATTTCAATGTAAACAGAATCAGAAAAAAATGTTTTGATTTTAAAATTTTTCGACTTAGCATAAGAAACGTGACGTATGGATTTACACTGAGGATTTTCGAAATTTTACAAAATTATAGGTACTGCGAAAATTTGGATTTTGAAAAAAAAAAATGCTTCGAATCAAGTATACCATCTCGGGTCGACAACACAATATTATTACTATTACTGTGAAACTTTTAAGTTCCTTGTAAAATTATCGGGTAAAAATATATTGAAATTAAATAATGACAAACCGGTACCGGTTTAAAGTTGCGAACAAAACAGCTACTATAAAAAATTGACCGAATGAAATTTTTTTCTTTTTTTTTAAACAATCATACAAACTAAAATAAAACGTGCAATCTCTTTATGATGATTTCTCGCGCGGAAACTACGGCTGGCGACTCCGTGTCAACACTATGCGAAAATCAAAATGAAATATTTCCAACACTATCCGTCTGTATTACGCAGAGGTATTACCTACGACGATCTTTAGTCGTCCGCCGGCTACGAGCGCCGTTGTCCGCCCGGAACAATAACAGTGATACACAATAAATAATATATATGTAGGTATATACATTAAAAAGTTGTCCTCCATTGTTCGATCGGTCACCGTGCGAGTCTTCGTCTCTGAACACGACTGTAAAATATTTTAACCGCACGAGTATAACAATAATAACAATAATAATACGTGTATTAGACTTCTGCAGTAGGTACCTACGTTTGTCGCTGGGCATAAAACAATCCAAACGGTTCAATGGTCAAATATTTTCTCTCTGTCTCTCCCTCAGGACTCTAACAAACACACACACACACATTCGATAAAACGTGAATTTTATGTATAAATTGTAAATTTTATGAGCTACAGTCCGGTTTAGGTACACGCGTGCATGCGTGTTCGCGAGCTCCATAGGTCGTCGACAATCCTACGGGTGAGCACCGCTTTCGGGTTCGTCTGCCGTGCCCGTGTCGTTTTATTTCGAGTGTAACGCGATAAGATTGGTCTTCGCGTGATGTCTGCGTGTTTTTTTTTGTTAATATTTTATATTTAATTAATTAATTTTTTACCACCATGTAATCACGATGACTTCTCCAATAACGCTCGGACTTTTAAAGTTACTGATGTTGGGTATTCGGACACGGATTGTAGGTACAATTATGGATACAAGCGTGAATAAAACTGAAAATACAACAAAAAAACTAAGGAAAAAAGTTAAAATGTACTTTTTCGTTTTTGACACGATCGATTTAGATGTTTGGCCGTAACGTTCGCCATTATGTGATCGGAACAAGCTGAAAGTATCGCATAACGCTGATATCACAGGTCTGATACGAACTTCAAAACACAATTCGAACGTATTCGGGCCGAGTACAGAACTTTGAAACTTTCGAAAGTTTTTATTTTTTTGTTGGCTAAAAAATTCAACAAAAAGTTTTGAATAATACATAAGGTTCCCATAATGTAAATACGTATGCTGCTAAACGATTTCGAAAGTTCACAGTCAAAATTTTTATAATTAGTTGTTTTGAGTTGGAAAATTTTTGAAAATTGGTCGTACCTTTGACTATTTTTAGAAAACGTTTTTTTACTCACGCTTATTTGTTATTTGAGACTTGAACATTGAATACGTTTTGTAAAACAAAATTTGCTGTCGGAATAAAAAAATCTGCCGAGAAGATTCAGAAAAAGAATAAAAAAAATATTGAAAACGGTCTTATTTTGATTATAACAATGTAATTACGCTGTTGTGGAATCGTTACTAATAACGTAATAACTTAAAATTATGGTCCGAATGGTTTGAAATTATCACACGTTAATTAAATTCATAAATTAAACTAACTTTCTATTTTTCTATTTGGGTCACTTAGCTCACTCAGAACCGTTATTTTCGCAAGTAATTTTCAATTGCTTACAGATTTAATATAGGTACAACTTTTAAATAATACTTCCGAAATAGTGACCTACAGCGTCAAACTACCCACGCAACCATGAGTGATTCCGGGTTTTTACTTTTCTTTTTAAAAAAAATTTTTTCTACATTGATAGGTACAGTGTATCGTATCTCCCTACGATAAAAAAAAATGATGCAATTACGATACGACGAAACGGCTTTTTATCGAAAGTCGCACCTATAATTTTAATCATATTTGCTTTTTAATTCAAAAAGTGTTTTTTTTTTTTTTTTTTTTTATAAGTACACGGATCGTGTCACAAATTAGGAAACCATAGACGTATTATGCATTTTTCATTAATACGTCAAAAGTCTTATTAAATAATTGTTCAAATTTTCCTCTAACCGATATATCAAACTATGAAAACATGTAATCACGCGTATTGGAGCAAAACTACAGAAATTATTAACTTTTTTAGCTACTGTTTTTTTCAATCTAGCATCCGTTTTTAATGCGAATTCAGCAAAAACGTATAATACTGTTGTAAAAATGTAATTGATCAAATTTGCGGATATGATAGTTAGAAATGTTATGGGAAATGGATAACGCACAGGAAGACATTATTTTAAATTGAATAATAACTGCAATTCAAAAGTAGAACATATTTCTTTTATATTCGAATAACCTTTTATTGGTTTGTATGTACAACTCTATATTTATCTCGAAGTATGGATCTTTTTATATAGTGAAATAATGTTTTTTGACACTAAACGATTCGACAATAAATTGAAAAGACAAAGTTTTTCTACATCAAAACTGTGAAACATTATACAATGAATTAGTTTATAAAAAATGAACTCGGGACATTCTCAAACTCGTTTTTAGATTTTATTTACATTTTATTGCAACGTATTCATTGCTGCAAACACACTTCTTTGTTCAACAGTCTGACAAGAAGCCATTATAAAAATGATTTGATTTATCAGTTGGTTTTTCAATTAACGATTAGCTATACTAGGTATAACTCTTTTCTGTTGAATTAATCGACAAATCAAGCGTTGGTAAATAGTTTTCATAGGACGATATTAGTGCGCAATATTAAGACATAATTTTATAGATTTTTTTTTACAACTGCTAACCGGTTCAATGGACGTTTTATAAAATAAATTATTGTACTATGATTACTTAAAGAATGCATGTACAGTTGACGGTCAAATATGCATATTTTTTTTTTTTATTACGCTGCAGTTTGGTCCAAAATATAGCGGTTAATGTCTCAAAATGAAAAAAACAAGATGACTTATTTTAAAATAAATATTTATATGAAGAAAATTTAAGTGTATTTTTCCGTAAAGTTAATTTCATAGAAAAACTCACCCGTTCTTGATAAAATTAAACTGTTATTTTTACTATATCGATGAATAATGTATAAGTTTGAACAAAGTGCGTATTAACACATGCCTTTGAAAATAGGCACAAAAACTGTCAATGGAGCTAAAACGGAGCTAATTATACGATTTGTTCAGATTTTAAAGTGTTCTACTTAGGTCTTCTGTCCATCGAACCAATTTGTTTGTGATAGTCAATGAATATTATCCGGAACGCTACTTAAGAAATAGAAATAGGCTGGCCGGGGACGTAATACAGGTTGACGTATGGTTGTAATATATTAATCGAATCGAATTCATTCTATTTAAACCGCACTATTTCATTGAACGTGCATTTATATATTTGACAAAATACAATCGTTTTAACTGGAATTTCGAGAAAAAAATTTCGAATGCGATCAATACGATCGTACAGTACAGCGAAATTTTTCGTTTGACGTATCGTGTTCCCAAAAATGCCTCGTTTACTCTTGAGTTTCGTTCCGAATCCGTCGTGTTTTAATCCGATGATTTATCGCCTGCGTGCCTTCGCGCTTAAAACCGTAGAGCGCAGTTTTATGACCCACCCAAAAAAAAAAAAAAAAAGAATAAACTCAGGTCCGTACAACACGTAGAAAGTCGGTCGGAGCCGTTCACAGCCGATAGATAAATCTCTGCGTCCATAACGACATATTGTTTTGTGTATAGTACAATCGCATATTATACGGTCGGCATTGGCGCATTAAAAGCGTTTATGTTATTCGTATGTTTAAACGTATTTAATATGCCGTTTGTCGTTATTAACATTATTATTATTATTATACGTACCTAACCATTTATACGGATATGTGTATGTGCACACTACGCCCACGGTAGTTAATTCTTTCCACGTTAAAATGTTTGGAAATTCGACTGCGGTGTAGTGTAAACGCGTTTTTACAGCGGTCAATCGCCCGGCCGAACGTAGCGATCGCTGTGCAGGTCAATGAGGAACCGCACCGGGAGCGGCCGTAAGTTATAGGTACGCGAAATAAAAAAAAAAATTAAAAATATTAAGCGCCAATCCAGTTCGCGTGGGTAGTTTGACGAGGTAGCGACTACGCTTTGGGTGGGTCACAAGCTTAGCAAGTCGTGGTAAAAACGCACTATTTATTTTCCGAAAGCAACGGTAAATCATTGCCTTCGAAAATACGATTCTGAGCGTGCTCAGTTGTCTAGTACACGTCGTGGTAAACACAAATTTGACGTGAAAAACTTTTATCAAGTCTGTATCTTTGCTATTTTAGTATCGTGCAAAAGTTTCAGCTTGGTCCGATCTTTATTTTGGACGTTACTACCAGAAAATTTTAAATCGATGTGGAAAACTCGTTTCTCGTAATTATTTGTTCCCCCCATAAGAAATACACGGCCTGTTTGATTTTTTATTCGTAAAATTATTTTTTTGTACTCGTCTAAAAATTATTTTCTCTTGATGATAAAATTAATATTCCAAACAATTATAACAATTTTAAACTGTTTTTCTTAGGTAATTTTAACTCTAGCACCTAATAAAACACCAAAAATAAATTTTAATGTTACGGCACAATTTCTATAGTTTAACCGAGCTCCCTTCCGGCTTTTTTTTTTTTTTTTTTATCTACGTTCTTTATGTTAACAGATAGTGTAAAATTAAAAACGACAATATTTTGAACACAAACGTATAAGTATTGATTGTATTTCAAATCAAACCACGGATAAAGTATTACAATTAATAATACATATACTAGGTACAAATCAGATTAGAACAAAATCACGATGGATAGAAAAGGCTATTATTTTTATGATAATATTGAATGGAAAAATATTTCTTTTGACGTGAGTTTATCTTTTTAGTTAAGATATTTTCTGTACTTTAAAATGTACGTTCAACAAGCTGGTCGAATATTGTTTTAAAAATACTTTCAAACTCTCATGTCGTAACTTTCTGGATCAGGTTTTTTTTTTTGCCTACTCAGTGTAGTAAAAATAAATAGGTCTTATCTATTCGTGTGGCTGCATTGTTGTTTTGGTTAAATTTTTCGTTCTTCCAAGAATATATATTTGCACTTGTCACGCATTAACGACTTGTCTTACGGTTGCCGTGCCTAACGGTGCAGTATATTCCAAATCCAAAGCGCATTAGCATAAAATACCCGTTTTGTAATTGGTCGATAAATCGTTTTTGTTTTGTTTTTGATAAAGCCTGTGCTACTTGTACCTTACAAATATACCAGATAATTGTTAAATAGTATATGTACCTATGTATTCATGAAATATTTGGCATAAAATATACAGTTGATTGTATTCTGCAGAATGAACTTATCCTACATTTTATTACGAATAGTTCGTATGGATTTTAAACTATAAAAATGTAGATCGTTATCGTTAAATCCGGGAAGTTAAAACGTTATTTTATGCTACATACTTGTAGTTACTTGTTTGCATTTGTTCTTTACCAGTTTTTCATTTTAGAGAAGTGAATTAAAGTTTGTAGTAAAAAAATTTTAATGTTCTGAAAATGTATACGATAACTATATATTTAGATTTGATGAATTGGTAAAAAGAGTACATACGTATATAAAGAAATTGTGTAAGCATTTGTAGGTATTTATTTCGTTGATAACGTCATTTACAGTTCTTATTTATAAATGAAAATAGTGATACTTAATGAATACAGGCAAATTAACAAATTTTTAATCTTTTATAAGTAGCAAATAATTAAATTTGTTATTTGGGATTATAAAATGAAATTGATAATTGTTGTGCTACAGAACTTTAATTCTAAAGGTATTGAAATTTTTTATTTTTAGGGGGCTGTATAGAAAACTACAGTAATTATAAAATTAACTTGTTTTGGTTTTGAATGTAGAATTTTTTTTCATCATTTTTTGTTACATTTTATTGTTTAGAAATTCAAAAAGTATTTTTGACTGATTTGTATAAAACTCATTTTATTGCAACTAGATTTGTTCTAGCATATAAAACGATTATTAATCACTAACTAACACGTTTATATCATTATCATAGGTATAGAATGGGAAGAAAAAGTAAATGACTAAATTTGAATCTATATAAAAGAAATATTACTGTGAAACAACAAAAGTTTTTTTAAATCATTAATTTTTTGATTCGTTATACTTATAACACAAGAGTTCGATTTTTCATTTTTTGATCCTTCTCAGAAGTTTGCCAGAATTAGTAAACATGAAGCTATTGAAAAAATACTAAGCGGTAATTAAAAATGTAAAAAGATAGATCAACTATAAAGGAAGTAAAAACAAAATTAAAGATCTGTTAATTGAAGGACTCTGTGACAACCAGACTACTCCTCATTTTGAAATTTTACAGAAAAGGCATTATACTGAACAAAATTGTGAAAAACGTTAAATTAAATTTTTGAATTCAACACAGCCCGTTTATAAATGAATATACAAAAAGTTAAGTTGTATCAAATTGAGTTTTATTATAACCCGAAATGACCGAAATTTGATTTAAAGTTAGAAACATATGGGCTGTCCAACATATTTTCTCATAATATGTGTTTTATTTTCCAAGTATTTATTGGTTTTCCTATAATTTTTCTACATAATAATGTACTTATTTTTAGAAAACTAATACAAAATGCATTTTATGGATATGTTTTTGTAACATAATGACAAAAGTCAGTACCTATTTGTACATCATTGTAATATAAGTTATTTTATCTTTTTATTATTTACAATGAAAGGAATAAAATGTTACTTTTGTACTTAACTTAACTATCGTTTTTATTTAGTAAGAAATAACTAATCCATCCGTATCTGCTTTTCAAAACTTTTTATGTTACGCAGGTAACCGTAAACTCAATAGCATTGTAAATTGTGTAGTGATATAAATGGAAATCAAAAATTTAAATTGTTGAACCTTGAAACATAATAAAAATCATATGCCACCTATAGTTTAGACTCTAAAAGCATGGTAAATATCGATTTAACAATAGTTTTATTGGTGTTGTTGTAATTTTTACTGTTCCAGACAATTCATTCTATAAAATAGGTTATCATATATATAAAATAAATTAAAAAATGATGGTTTGATAGTTTTTCGGTATTTTCTGGTTAACTTCTGACAACACAAACGCCATTATTTTTCTTTTACTCTATTACTGGGACATTTATTAATAGTACGTTCTTAACACGCACGACATACGGATGAAAGACTTTTATTTTATTTTAGAAAATCGAAATTAAAATGTTGCACCTGCTTAACGCAAAATAGATTTGCAACACGTTTTGCGATGATTATTAACGGTGCTGTAAATGGATAAAGACAGCAAAACGCCAATCACCGTGTGGAACGAAAAAAATACAATAACAATGCATAATAAAGAAACAAATATTTCGGTTGATTTATATTTTATTATCATTATAATTTTGTATTTTGCCAATCGAGTGGCAAATTTACCGAGGCAGCCGGTAAAAAAAAATGATGATGTTTTATTGTTTACTGTTAGTTTTTATTATATGTTTTGTATACACTTTGGTTTTTTGTAACATCATTGTATACAATCATTAATCATAAAAAAATATCGATATTTATTGCACTGCAGTAAATAACAATTTTAAGAAAAATCACCTGTTGAAATTTCATTATCAAAATACAAATGTATGCAATACGAGTATTACCATTGCCAAAATATCAGCTGGCGATTTCAAATAAATGGTCTGTTTTCAAACGTTACAATATTTCCTAATGTTTTTTGGACAAATGTGCAAAATTATTTTTTTTCTCAGAGATAACCAAACCGTATATTCAGTTGAACTTTCTAACTATAAATGTCTCAATATCATTTACCAATAAAAATATCCTACCCAAAACAATCGTGTTTTAAAAACTGAATAAGCCGCGTGATGAAATTATACTACTTTATGACAATTACCGGAAAATATGAACTTGAATTTTTAATTTTCTATGATAATGATGTTGCGAATTGCGCGTGGCGGTGTGATCATCCGTCACACAGAAATTGATGATCGACTTATGAATGGTTATTTTTGGTATATTTTATAGTGTAAACTTACTAATATTTTTTTGACAATAATCGTTTACAAATGTTTTATATACTCATCTGATTGTTTAATTTAAATCTAGTATTTAGTTACCAAGTAGGAAAAAATTGCAGTATTGTGTATATAAATATAGATAACCATAAACATAAAAAAAAAAAAAAAAAATTAACAAAAACTATATAGTGAAAAGGGCCATTCAAATTACTAAAGTTTATGGCGATAGATAATCTTTTCAATCTCTGATCTGCAATTTCAACTGGAAATCGATTTCTGATCCAAAACTGACATGTACGTTAACGCATATTTAGTTTTCTTAAGTAAAAATAATATAAAAAAAGAAAGCGCCGGGATCAGACTAAGTCACGTGGGTAGTTTGACGGGGTAGTGACTATGCTTTGGGTGGGTCACTATTTCAGAAGTTGTGGATTAAACGAATTATTTAATTTCTGCAAGCAACGATAAATCATTGCCTTCAAAATACGATTCTGAGCAAGCTCTGTTGTCTAGTATACGTCGTTGTAAAAACAAATTTAAAAATGTAATTAATTTAAAAATACTCTTGTCAAATCTGTATCTTTCCTATTTTGGTATTGCGTAAAAGTTTCAGTTTGGTCCGATCTTCATTTTGGATGTTATGATAAAAAAATTTTAAATTGATGTGGGAAAAACACGTTTCACATAATAATTATTTGTTTTCCCCATAAGAAATACACGGCCGCCCGGGATAACGAGTTTTACGACCAATTAACAACGTGAAATCGGCTATAAACCAAAATTGTTTGAACCAATTTTCTAAATTTTTCAACCACATATGTAAAACTATCTTGTTTAAATCGAATTAAAGTTTTGAGACTTAAATGTAAAAACTAGAGGTTTTATGGAACAATAACTGTGTAAAATTCAATAGTTCGAAAATTTCAAAATTCCATAACTCCCTCAAAAATGATCACAATTATTTAAAAACGAAGCAGTAAACTCGTTAAACCTTTTTCAATGACGCATATAAATTTCAAGTCAAACGGAGCATTTTGGGAATTTGACTGTTTTGGTTTTTTCCTCTGAACTTCAAAAATAATCAAAATTTTAAAAAAAACGCTTCAAATAAAATACCATCCCGGATCAATTATCTATCTTTTCAGGTATCGTTCGTTAAAATCGGAGCATTTTTTCTACTAGAAATGTGATCACAAAAATAAAAAAAATAAAAATCTAAATCGACGTGTAAAAAACACGTTTCCCGTAATTATTTGGGCCTCCCGTAAGAAATACACGGCCGCCCAAAATAACGACATTTTCAAAGTTCTATATCTTCTACAAAAATGATTGTAATCAACTGAAATTTCAGCGGAACACTCGTAAGACTCTCCTTAATAAGATATCTGAATTTCAAGTTGATCGGAGAAACTCGAAAAATTGGGCCGTTTTTTGCTTTCCTCAGAACTTCAAAAATAATCAAAATTTTTTAAAAAAGCTTCAAATAAAGTACCGTCTCAGATCCATTATCTTTCTTTTAGGGTATCGTGCGTGAAAATTGTTGCAGGTTTACTTTAAGAACTTTTGATCACAGGAAACCCAAAAAAATAACATTATTTTAAAACCAATACATTCTTCTCTGACGCTCAGAATCTAAAAAAATTAAATTTCGATTGAAAGTCGGCTGGAACAAATATTTGGTTCTTTGGATACAACAATCGAGACCACAACGTCGTATTGGTAGGCGGATGTGTGTACGTGGTAGGTCAATATCCCATGAACAATGCACTGCAGACCTGCGAGTAAGTCGAATACA
>CM029360.1:29661297-29708888 GCA_017140985.1 Hormaphis cornu
GGGACTAGAACCAATAAAAAAATAAACGTTTCAACTGTTCCAGAAACAGAAACTTGCCTAAACATTAAAGTCATATGAAGAAAACGAGTAGCGGAATTTTAATTGAAATGTTTCGAATAAGGAAAAAACCTGCAGATCCTTAATTTAGAAAAATAAAAAACGAGAATGAGAATCTCTGAAATTTTTTAAATAATAAAGCTTCTATTGCCTGCTTGTTTTATAACATACGGTTATAATACAAAATAATAAACAAAATTGTTTGTATTTATTATCTTTGAATTTGAAAATTGGTATTTGTGTTATGTTTACATCTGGTAGAGATTGAAAGTGCATAAAAAATGATCAGTAGTTTTTCTAATCTGGTAGCAAAAACGTATATTTTATTACTTTGTCAGTGTTATAAGAGCTGCTAAACAAATTATTAATTTACATTTTAGCTATGTGACAGAAATGCATCAAATTAACATTCATATTAATTTATCAATCTGAAAAAGAGCACCGTCACAATTATATTTTTATTTTTTGCGCGTAAAACAAACTGAAACTCATATATTTTTTCATTGGAAACATTTGCAGTAATAATTACATTTAAAATTCAAATATTCAAATTTGTCTTTAATTGAAATCTAATGCGTTGAGAAACGAACTTCGAAAAGTTTAAAACTAAATTTATGTTTAAAAGACTAAGATTCCTTGCTAAAAGTTATACAACTTTTATTATTTGTATAAGTGTAGGTATAAAAACACTTTTATATCAATTCGTCTAATGGTTGTTGGAAAGTAGTTGATGATTGCAAATTTTGTATCAATGCAAAACTCATCATTATTAAGACATTTTAAATTAATGAAATAAGTGTTAGTTTTATATTATAATCATGCTAAATTGTTAAAAATAAAAACCCAAAATTAGAGTGAATGTAAAAATAATATTACTTTTTAAGAGCAATATTATGATAGTGCTTTAGGTACATAATATTTTTTAAATAATTAACAAGTCATAAATTTTGTAGGAATAATTAAATTATTAAACTTGAACTATTATGAGAGGCGTATTAATCTGAATAAAATTTTGTTTTATTTAGATATTTTATTTATGTTGAGCAAAAACTGTACTTTAAGTCATATTGTAAAAAAAAATAAGATTATACTGATAACCGATAAAAAAAAAAAAATGTTTGTATTTTTATTTTAACGATGCAATACAGTTTGAATTTTACATCTAGTATCGAAAATACTACTTTTTACTAAAATATTACAATAATGTTCACTGTTTATTTTCAACGAACGCAATACACATTTATTACATAATTTAATAAATTATTACGAATCATAAACTAAATTAACTACAATTTATATAAAAATTTAGCATTCAAAGTTTAAATCGGCCAGATTGATAAAAATCAACTTTAAAAATCACGCATGCACACAAACACAAATATTTTCTAGTAAATGTGTAAGGAAAAAGAGAAACGTCAATTCCAATGAAATAACGTTTACTTTAATAATTATTGTGGCATAAAAATTAATAATTATTCTCAATTCACCCTGGACGTAAAATAATAATTCATTGAATAAATTAAATATAAATATTTTCCGCGGAAAAGGAAAAAAAAAGTTTATGCTCCCATAAAGCGTTCCGAGTGAATTAAAAAATATGAAACATTTAAATGGGACTTTTGTATAATTAATTACATTCTAATGGATTTCTTTTAGACTCGGAACCGCACGCCTAAATTTGAATAAAATGAATAATAACGTACCTACCTTCTGTGATGATGCATGCGTAACAGCAGTTTATTTAAAACTATTTTAACGTAGGTGCCTTTCCACCCCTAATGCTCTTTTAATAAAATTATAATTTTCATTTTTTATATTAGAAATGAACGGAAATAAGAATACGAGTACGAATAATATCATGAAATCGGTTGTGTTAATGAAATGAAGGGTAAAGGTTTTAAGTTCGTTCGACGTTTTAACGCAAGTACAAATCCGTATTTTTATGATTTCATAGCTAAAGAAGTAATAGATACAACTTTAAAAAGGCCTCGTTTATCACGGCCGAAATAATAAACGTCACGTTCATTAATTAATCGGTTACATAAAAAAAAAATGGGTAAAATATGAAAAGCACAATAAAAAAATAATACAAAATATCATTATTTTTATTTACAATTTTTTGTGGACAATTTAAAACGCCATAAGTTCGATTAATTCAGTTTTTATTTGGCACAATCATATAGTTTCAATAAATATATTTTACAGATATTTTTGCTCTAACGATGAACGTCGGATAATGTAATGTGATTTTTTATTGATTCGTTATAATTATTGATATGTTATACAACTTTTATTTGCTAGCACGAAAAAATATATACAGCAAAATCTTAGAAGAATGATAAAATAAGCATAAAGGCTTGTTCACGATATAAGTAAAACCTGTGATCTTGTTTTAAGTGTACATTATCTCTTACTAATAACCAAACGCAATATCGTTATATTTGTCTTATGTAATAAAAATGTAATTACTATGAAACATTTTGATGGTTACAAATGTTAAGAAATGTGTTTAAAAAAATTGATTGTAAAATTCATTCAAAAATTAATGGTTACTTTGCATCACATTGACATATTAATTTTTGTTTATGTCGATCTCATGTCATCAAGTGATTCAACCTTCAAAACGTAAGTGTAATTTTTAAAAGGGTATTTATATGGAAATATAAATACCATTCAATGGAAAGCCTGAGTTAGTCGGCGTGTTCAAAATGATTTAAGTTTTGAATATTTCATTGGCTGTTACATTTAGTAGAACATCGTATACTGACGAAGCATAACCTACGCGTAAAAGCTTTAAATTTGTACAAGAATTTTTGAAAGAATAATGACGAAAAATACGTTTAAAAAATTCGATCCAAATTTTAACGCTATTCAATTTTAGTAAGAAACAAGACATTTTTAAACAGAAATAGTTATATACTTTAGAGCTTTCCCACATTATTAGGATTATATAAAAAGCTTAGGTTTGTTTGGAATATCTTTAACGTTGTAAAAAAATTTACATAGGTACATTATTTGCTTTATAAATTATAACGCATGAAGTGTTCAAGTATTTATCTTATTATGAAGGACCCAAACATATCAGCTAGCGACTGGGTCTGTCTACCAATTTGTGTGGGGGAAGGATCTTCACTGTACTAACGGTGAATTTGTGCATGAATTAGAATAACACTACAAGAAACTACCAGAATAAGTGTTTCTAGAAAAAAGTTTTGTCAAAAAAATAAACTTAGACTTCAAAAAACAAAAGAAGCGCTAAAAAGTATTAAATAAGAAATAGAAAAAAAAATCTTTGGTATCACTTTTTTTTTCGTGTAACTAAAAATAAAATATTGCAAAAAGGTACGAGGAACGGACAAATTTAGTTTTTAACTATAGAAATACGTTAAGGTCTCGAGGAATATGGTTTTTTCATCAGGTATGTTTCACTCACTGCACCGACTTTAAAAAGGTATTTTATAATATTTATATTTTTCCGATTAATTATTTTATAGTTTTAATTTTTAACTAAGTTATTTTTTTTCATCAGTATTTCTATGATATTTTGGACGGCACCAACTCCCAAAAAAAAAAATTGTTCATTTAATTTTTTTATAGTTTTTATTGTTTTTTAAATCGTTTTTTTTTTTTTTCGTTACATATTTTTTCACGTTATAATAGTCTTTAGTGGACGCGACTTCTTCCTGCATTCACATAATTTATACCACGCGCGCCATTTTCTACTTCAAATAGCTTGTCACCGTAACTGCGGTAAGCTGTTTTATTGCCATTATAGAGGGTATATGTAAACGAAGTTATAGCAAATTTTTCTGTATAATATATATATTTTTTGGTTTTTGTTTGGAATTTTTTCAAAAACAACAAAAACGATTTCGATTTACTTTATGCGGGACCACCTCTGAAATATCTAACCCGTAAAACAAACTGTGTAATTATCAAAATGCGATCGACGGAGTAATCACGCGTCGAACATAAAACTAAACACACAGTTGAATACATCTCCTCGTATTAGTAAATAGTAAAAAGTAATAAAAAAAAAAAATAATAATAATGTGTTATTAATAATATTTTGCGCGATATAATAATATCGCTGGTTTCCGCTTCGTGATTTATGATTGCTGTGTTTTTCCGATCAGATTGCAGCGATTGTCTCTTGGGGGTCCATCGTGTAGGTCTGACCTAACGAGCACACTGTACACACGCGTAACGGTAATATGGGTATTTTTTATTTTTTTTTATAGTACACCAACATGATTGTGCGTGAGGTTCGTTTGGGGAACGAGGAGTTCCGTGGGGGACACTTTACGTTGTTTTAGCCGTCCGAAACGTATTACGAAAACTTGTACTAAATATATCGCCAGTCGTTTTCACAATACGTGTGTGTCATAATTGTTATAGTTAAAAATCAACCAAAAAATTTGTGAAAACGCTCATAAAAAAGTTTTTAAGATTTAAAAAATAAAACTGAGTCAGTTACACAGTTTGATCTGTAAAAGAAATCATAAATATGCCCAATTATTGCCGATTTTCCAACGTAATATTCCATAGTTTAACAACAAAAATTTTATTGAAGAAAACAAAAAAAACAAAAAAAAATTGAAATTCCCCAAAATTTCAAAGTTCTATACTTTGCTCAAAAAGGATTGAAATATTTGAAAATTAACATGACACCTGGACATGGTTCATAAAATCATTGTATAAAAGTTTACGGTCTGTAATATAAGTATTGGGTACGGAAGTTACGCCCATAAAACCAAATCGATTTTATCAAAATCACGCGTTTTTTCCGATTTTTTCAAAATATTACTTTGGGTGTTTAGTTTGTTTAAAGCCTTTAATCTGTATGTGGGAATAGTTAAAATATTGGCATAATATTATTAATTTGTAATTGTTCTTACCTTATAAAATTTATTATCTTTCACCTATTATTTTACATTTTAGATTGGTGACTTTTATAAGTATAAAACTTGCATAATCGTTTAAAGGGTTCCTTACCTAATTATGCAAAATTTTTCACAGAATTTAAAAAACAGATACCGCTATCGTTAATGTAAATTTATAAAGAACATTTATATCAAAAAAGTCGTTCAACAGACATTCCGAATGGGCATTTTCACGATAAAACATGAAATTAATGACCGAGCATGGCACTTAAGTTGTGGTTAATGTCTTTGTTTACATAAAATAAAAACTAATATATCATATACGCACAATAATTTAAACTATATTTTTAATTACAAGTCCATTGCAGAAGATTCGGTTGACGGGTAATTAATGCCAGACGTTTAACTCTAAAATTAGTCCTTGTCCTAATTCTGTTACAAACCTTTATTATTTATCATAGCTTTGTTTCCACCCCACAATCACGTCGTAATATAATTTAAATTGCTATGTCTACTTTCTTGATTTTAAATTTTTTCATTAAATCAATTAAAAACCTCGTTCAAACAAGTTAGGTCACTATAATATTATTACAATTGTAATAATGATAGTCTCTAATGGAAAATATGACTGGGTAAAATAATCCAAAAAACTAAATTTTCACATATTAATGTTTACATTTTTGTTTAAACACATATACACAAACAATTACTAAAGCGTAAGTTAGTTTTTGAATTGATTTAGTTGAAAGACTTTGGTTACACGTTTTCAATCATAAGTCAATAAAAAAAAGGTATTTTCTCATGAGTGACTAATGAAAAAAACCTAACTTATGATGGGGATTCTGGAAATTTGTATAGCCTCTGCAACGGCATTAATTATTGGTGCCCTTGTAGTTTAATAATAGGCCCTATACATAAAATAAAAAAATAATAAATGTGTGTTTTAAACACCAAAACAAATAATTTTATATTTTTATGATTAAGTTTAATACCATATTCTATTTAATATCTATGTGAATAGATACACGAATATATACACGAAATCACCTTGCGAGAATATTAATGTATTATAATATTTATCATAGTAAATTATAGCAAAGAAGAAGGAAGCAGTAGGAATATATATTTTTTAAATTTATCTCGGGCACCAGAATAACGTAAACTTAACGATAATACCGCAAAAAGTATTTGCACAAAGTACCTAGTACTTCATTGTAGATTCATGTTTTTGACATTTTTAAATATTTTTTTCGAGTCGGATACTACGCGATTCAAAAACAAAAAAAATTTAAACAACGCTCCAACCGACTCGACATTTTTGTTAAGAGCGGTAAACTATAGTAATGCGATAGTTTTAAAGCTATCAAAACAAATTCGTTTAAATAATTATAAATGGCCAAACGAAGTCGTCATGTGAGTTTCGTAAAAAATTTAGACAAATTTACGTTTTAAATTCGTAATAGTTTTTTCGGGTGAAAATCCGTGTGACGCGCTGAAAATTTCTTCACCTGTCTTACACGCTAAATGCATTCTATCTAACGTAATAATACGGTGATTGTACAATTTTATGTTCGGACAAAATCTTCCGAGTATTTTCGACCCGATTAGTGTTCTTGATTTTTTCGGCACATTTTAAGAGAACATTATACCTTTTTTTTTTTCATAAAATAAATCATACTACGCATACAGAATCGGTGGCTATACGTGGTTTTGGAAAACGGTAGGGGCGTTTTACACGCGGACAAGACTTGTATAAATCACATGATCGATTTTGTACGGCGAAGACTATAATCACCGGCGTTACGTTTTCTCTCGTCCGGAACGAACCCGGCGATGGCGGATGTGCCCGGAGTCATCTTCAGTATACTGAAACTGTAGTGTACGTCCCCCGCGCTCTTCGCCGCCATTGCGCAGTGCGGATGATATATTATTATTATTTTATCATTGGGCTCGCACCACCGACGAACGGCATCGTGATAAGAACTCGGAAGTTGATTTATGCGCGGCGCAGGTGAGCTGCTGAGACTGCTGTACAAGGTGGGGCAAATGTATCGGTTTTGAGTGGCCTGTGGTGATGGGCAGAATTCGTGGAAGGATTCATCGCGTTCGCGGAAGTGTCTTTCTTGCTCTCGTCTAGCGTGAGTTGCCGTCATGGTTCCAATGACGGATCTGCGTCAAGATAATATGTTATCTTAGAGCGCACGCGGTCTCTTCGAGTGGGGTGGTGAGGTAGAGTAGCCGTGCGCGCTTACCATATTTGAGCGTTCGTGACTCTTTTTGGGGGTGTCCGAATCGTTTAAACATCGCACCATAGTAGAACGTAAAGAGAGAATCCGGAAGGAAGTCGTACGGATATAACCATACGGACAAGCGGTCGATAGCTACCGGAATCGCCTACAAGCTGCTGACGGCCGCCATCATAGAGATGATGTAATATTTATAACTAGATACACACTACTGAATCGAAAAATATAAACCTACTTTCTGTAAGTTCAATAGTTTCCGTTCTATACATTCCTTCAAAAACGATGCGATCTTTCACCGCACCCTGAAATGTAGAACGAAATAGCGGTGGAAAAAATGACCGAATTCGCCGCGATAACGACTGGTTTTTGGGGTTTCCCGATAAATGGTCCTCTGCGCCGTCAAACGTTTACAGTCTCTTTGAATACGCGTCGAAATTTCCATTGCTTTGCCGCCCCTGCACTCCGGCCACCTTGTGCATTGAAAGACGACCCGTCCGGACTAGACACGCTGAAACAACGATCAACGCGATTAGGAGAGAGGGGGAGAAACGGAGCCGCAGGTAAAATGTTTATTTTTAAGACAACGAAAATTATATCGGTTCAACCGTAGGTACTTCGAAAAACCGTTATTTTCTGATAAACCGATTTTAATAAGACGAGTAAGATGCACAACTTCAAATACCTATGTATTATTTCGTTTCAAAATAAAGCTATATATAAGTATATAAATTTCTGCCACAACTCACCCTCACTCATTCGCTATTGGGCGGGAGACGGCTGTTTGAATTTCGGTTCAGGATGGATCAGTGTAGTGATTATTATTAACAGGTTGACTGCCACGCTAAAACTATGAGTTTTTCTATTATGGCCGAGTAGGATCTAATGACCCTACAGTATATTTTACTGTCAGGCTTTGTAGGGTCTGAAGACCCTACAATTAAAATATATTTCTAGGCCGCGTAGGGTTCTGAGAACCGTCGCAACACATAGTTTTATATGGAAAAATACTTTGACGTGGCCTCCTTGGAAGTTTTATGAAATGGTTTTGAGATATAATGTCTCTTTATGAAATAAAATCTATTTTTGTTTTAACGACTGTGTTTTCCAAATATATATCATATTCTTATCGATGCTCAGTGTTTAATATGAATTGAACAAATACAATTTAAAATGTTATCTGTGGACTGTTATTAGTCATTGTCGACTATCCCTATAGCCAGTGGCGCAACTAGACACTTGGGGGCCCTAAAGTCAAATATAAAATGGGGCCCCTCCCAAATTTGTAATGAATAAAATGTGGAAAAAAATAGTCTATGGGGGCCCCCAATTTATTAGGGCCCCAAAGTTTCACTTTGCCAACTTCCCCGCTAGTTGCGCCATTGCCTATAGCACTATTATACGAACTGTCATAAGTTATATAATAAAATACTTAAGTGGTAAGTGTAATTTTATGTTTTAATTTATTATGGATCAACTAATTGAAGATTGGTTAAATGATAATGATGCTGAATTACACGATGACGATATTGATAATGATATTGAATAATGTATTATGTATACCTATGTTACATACTTTGTATAAAGAAGTTATTATATATTGTTTTATTATTATTATTAGGTATTCAATAAAGTCACTAAGTTACAAAATATGGGTACATAATATGTTTTCGTCACGTAGGGTTCAGTCACCCAACGTATTCCACATAGGCCATGTAGGGTTAATAAGCCCCACACACTTTTTACGGTCTAATACTACTCAACAAAGTAATATAATGAAATATTGTCCTATGACATTTTTTTGTAAAATTGATATTTTTTATTTAAATCATAAATCAAAATACAAGAATTGGTGAAAAATGATAATGGTAATCTCGTCAAAGTCCTTCGTAGGGTCAATTCACCCTACATGGCAGTCAACCTGTTAAGGCTCGACGAGGGAGAAAAGATACGATACGAGGACATTTTTCTTACGAGTCTCACGCATCGCACAAAACGAAATCGAAGCACACCGGTCGTATCTGGTTTATAAATTACCGAGAACTCGAGGGTAAGTATAAATTAATGTGTACGTTTCGTCGCATAAAAAAAAAAAAAAAAAGATAAAAAAAAGGTATATTATGGGCGAATGTGTGCGCTCTATAGAAATGAAAGACGGCGTTACATGACATCGCGTGTATGCAAATTGATGTTAATGGGATACGAATAATGTAAATATATACGCCGTGTACGTCTGCTACTGCTGCTGCGACCGTCTGCGTAATCATTATTTAATAAGTCCTTTTCGAACGCACATCGAACACGCTATTGGTCACGTTTCGTGCACAGCCGTTTTTCATTTTAAGCCAAGCGACAAACACCCATCGGCTGCCGTCCATCTGTTGTAGTAGTATTCGTTAAAAAACTTTTATACTTTTGTCACGACATTTTTAGTTTTCGTTTCTTTTTCCGTACAATATATATTTTATTCTCAAAAACTGTACAGTGTTAAAAAGCGATCACGTCGTCACAAAGTTAGGTATTTCGTCGTATAGAATACGTCAATATCCTTCGCGTATCTATTTATTAATATCGTGAAAACGTAATAAAAGTGCTAACGCTACGCCAACAATTTCGAAACCAAACTTTAATGTTATTAAGCCGCTTGAACTTAACTGTGCACAGTTTAAAGCCTTTCGCGATTTCGGGTCAGAAAAAAAATCAACTATTATGCATTTCCGATTAAAAAACCTAAAACGATATTGTCCGCGTCATCGACTTTTTTAATAGGTTTTAAAATTTTTTTTTGAAAGCGCAAATTTTTTCGTTCTTAAATATTTGTTGTGTATAATTTACAAATTTATTAAAACAAAAAATTGGAAAAAACCACTAATGTAAAGTAAACTTCATTCCGAATCCGATTTCACAATTTATTTCAATCCTGCACGCATTCGAACGTAGGTACTAATAGTAAACTCTTCAGTTTTAGCCGTCTGAAACTTTGAGGGACAAATTTTCAAGTGTTCCGGACAACAACGAAAGAATTGAAACTCGTCACTAATGATACACGTTTGAATCACCAAGAACGTATGAAATTTTTGCGTGTTGAAAAAAAATTCAAAAATAATATTGCATTTTCACGCTATTTGTATCGCGATCGCGGCTGTCCGTATACTCGGTCGTACTTTTTCTTCTGCAATTCACGTCTCGTGGGTACGCGAAATTCAATCTTATTAAAAATCAAAATTTTCCACCGTCGTTAACACGCCGTACTGAATGTCGTATTAACACGCATTGTGTACCTACTATTAATATAATGTTGGTTGTACTTACCACAAAAAGCATTATCGTTTGATCTATTGGCTACTCCTCGGCACCGTTGACGTGCGGAATCAATTAGAGAAAGCAAATAAACGTGGAACGTTAAAAAAATAATTATATTTTTATCACTCTGCGTTACACGCCCGAGAACCGCATACGCGGGGGCGTGAGACGAGCTGAGTAAAGATGCCGATGTAAAAAGAAAGAAAAAAACACCGATCGTTCCCGATGTAATAAAAATCCCATTAGATCAGGCTCGTTCTACCTATAAAGGACCGGAAAAGCGACACGCCAACACGTATTTTTATGCTGACGCCGATCGTGTAACATTCAGAGTTGTTTGTTTCTTTAAATTTTTTTTTCTTTCTACGGCTATAATACGTTATACAATACACCTGAAAATAATAATTATATTCCTCTCGTCCGACGGATTTTACGATCGTCGTTAATCCGACGAACCGTTTTGTCGTTGGTTTCACCGCGTTTGAGTGAGTACCAAAGTAGGTACTCTGTAACACAATTATTATAGTATCATTGTTAAATTATACTTTGTATTACTGACTGTGTGTTGTATGCACCTAAAGTTTGACAAACGAGAACTTGGCACCATGTAAACAAATATGCAGCCTGAAGGCAGATTTTAAAATGCCACCCTTTAAAACCCCTACATAAGCACTAACCGTTGAAAAATAAATTGTAAAACATTATTTCTATAAACAGTTTACATAAAAGACAAATCATTTTTATTTTCCTTAAAAAAGTTCAAAATATCACATAGGCCAACAGCTAAAAAACACAATATGATAAACCGAAAAATTCTGAAAACTAAGCAACTGGGAAATAGTTTTTTGGTATTTTTTATCTTTATTCTTTATCCCGTGGCTGTTTTTGAAACTCAAAACTAACAGTGTATTTATATAGGTAAAGCTCATTAAAAAAAAGAAAAAAAAAAGAACCCTGTTATATTAAACATGAACGATGAAACATTTGGCGTTCAATGAAAATGTCTATTTTTTACTTTCCTTCCTCGATAAAGAACGATTGGGAAATAAAAAGTTAAAACCACCACTATTGCAAGATAGTGTACTTGAAATAAAACGTTTAAAACTGTGAACGAAAAATTTATTATTCTGAATAATTATTATACAGGGAAATATGGTGATACATTCAATAGGCTGTTAAACATTAGAAAAACAGTATCAAATCATATAGAAGCTAAAATTATGTTAAAGATTTATTTTTAAAATAATCCAACTAAATTATAATAGATATCTACAATTAAAACGTCAAAGGATTTTGCCTTCGAAAAATTGCAACCCCTAAAAATTTGCCGCTCGTGGGGACTGCCCCGTTTGATATTTTCTTTCTTACTACACAAATATGCGAAATGATTTTTGAAAATTGTTACATTTTCAAAAAAACGAATGTTTCCGTTTCTTAGAATAAAAAAAAAAAAAAAACTCAAAGAAAATAATGTTTTTAAGTTCAATTCGATATTACGCTTAAACGTTCGAATTAAATACAAAAATGTTTGTGTGCAAGCTCTCAAACCGGTTCTCAGATTGATTTGTAAGTATTTTATTTAATAAATAACTATTCAAAATGTATGGTAAAAATTCGATATTGGAAGATATCATTGCAATTTGTTTTTCGGATCTAAGCCATAATATTACATGTGTTATATATTTTCATGTCAATTTCATAATCAGAAAAAACATCTGAAACATAACATATAATATGTAAATTTATGAATTCACAAATCATCATAAAATTCAACTATTTTCATACTCACCGAAATATACATGTTACAATAAAAACATTAAAGTTAAGTAAGTTTGTAAAGAAGTGTTAACATTTTTGGAAAACGATAAAATATATAGGTACAGCTAATCAGATCTCAAATGGCATAAATAATATCACTTCAGCTTGATTTTGATACTCTTATAATATTAAAAGGCGTAAAAGTACATGGGTCGATAAAATTAAACATAAGTGTAATTTAATACCTAGAATGGACAATATTTACGTTATGTTTAGTTAGCAAAATTTATTGTTTGGTTTGATTCAAACACGATATTTTTACATTTAATTGTTTGCACGCATAACATTAACGTTTGTATGTTTAATGCATCCGCTGCACGTCGGTGGAAAGTATAAACGGGCATTAATCGTTAAATGTTTTTTTCAAACAAACAAATCAAAATAATGTGTGCAAACAAAAATTTCATAGTGTATCTAAATATCACAAGAGAGATGAATGATCTGGATTATTTATATATGTACACACCTATATTATTACAAAAAAACAATATACAATTTTAAAAACCTTTAAGATAAAAATCATTAGATATTTTTACTAAGTTTATTAGTACATATGGTAATTAATTAAATAAAAATTTACTATCTATTTAAATATTGTTTGCCGTTTATTTTTAAGCCAAGGTCGGTGAGATGTTATTAATGTAGGTATGTGATGATCGTAGATTGTGAACAGAGTAAGGTCGTTATTTATTTTAGAAAATTATGTGTATTATATTGATTTTGTGTGTTGTTTTACTCTGTATCACGTTCTAAATCCAGTTGAGCTAAATAAAATGTTTAAGGTTCTTAACTGACAACCCAAATAATTTTGGGTAACTTTAGTGTTTTTATAAAAAACAAATTTCTCTTCTATCAGTGTTTGCATTAATTAACATTTTAACACAAATAAAGAAAAATTATTTAGAACAAACACTACAATTATGTTTGAAAACGGTTGAAGCATTAAACTTTTAGTGCTTACCATTTCAATAAATTTTTATGGTACCATTATTTATATATAGATTAATGAAATATAAAGAAAAAAATCCAAAAAAAAAAAACAACAAAATAGTTTGAATAACATTTTTAATAAGTTTCGATCAATTAAAACAAAATACAAATTTAATTGTATTGGAGAAATAAAGAATTGGGTACAAAAAACGTGAGAAAATTATAACTAGGGAGTGCACAAATCATGGATTTCACGTTTAAAATAAGGAACGATAATAGATTAAATGAACGATAAAAATAATGCAAAATATCTTAGACAGTTTAACCATCAATTTACAAATATTTGATTAGGTGTAGAAAACTAATTCAACAGTGTTATGAATACCATGATTATATTTTAAAATACAATAATCCATAATACAATAGAAATAAAATCATAAAATAGCATGATTCCTAATACGTTAATAAAACCATTACCACACACACACAATGAAAAACATATTTTACATTTTAATCACAATTATTTTAATAATATTATAACATACACATCTGCATAAATATTCAATTTCACAAATACCAAATTAACAATGCTCACCTTATTGAGCACCAGATTCACTTTTTGGGAGTATTACTTCCAGTTTGACAGTTTTTTCTGTACTCGATGTGATGGTTTCATCCTTATTATTAAAATTATTCTTTGATTTCATAATATCTATACAATAATTTGCAATTCCAAGTATAGAGCCTGAAAAAAATTCATAGTATAACGAATAAAATAATTGAATTGTTTAGTATTAAAATCAAATTGTTGTAAAAATTACGTACTTAAATTACGCAAGTAATATAATTAGGTAAATTATTGTGTTAAGTTAAATTAAAAGTGGGAGTGTATCCTAGGCCTGGCGAGAAGCATGGAGTGCCGTTTACGCTTGTATGTAGATTTGGGTACGTCACTGGTTTGGTAGTTGTAGTTTGATGTTTGTACTAAATCTGTAGGCAATGCTTTTATTACGAAAATCACGATTTTGTAAGAGTTAAGAAAAATAGAGAGTTACTCAAAATTTTGTATAAATTATTATGTATTTAATTTAACTCGAAACTCTTTTTAACTTTTATGACGTTTTAAACTTATTAAGTATAATCATTCATAAGACCACACCGTGAACCAATAAAAAAAAAAAATCGGAATCACTCTAGGTTGTATGAGTAGTTTGAAGGCGTAGTGACTACGCTTTGAATGGGTCACTGGTTTAGTAGTTGTGGTGCGAACGTATTATTTAATAACTGAAAGCAATAATAAATAATTGCCTTTGAAAAAACAGTTCTAAGCAATCTTGTACAACCAAATTAAAAAGAAACATTTTTAGTTTTTTTAAATTACCTAAAATACCAACAACTTTTTTTGGTAAAAGACAAACAACTTCTCACAGATCTAAAATTTACTCTTTTTTTCTTCTCTTTTTTCTTTTTTTTCATTAATTGGTACATTTCTTTTTTTTATGCAATTATACGTTTTATATGTTATGTTATATAAGATACTTTCCAAATTTCCGCACTATAATATTACTATTTTGATTGGATGCATCCACTGGATGTCAAAGAATTCACAGAAAAAAAAAAGTTTCAAACAAAATAAAAAAGAATTTAAAGAAAAACAATAATCCGGAGCACTCTTTTTACATGAAAATATCATAACAAACCTGAAAATTTCAAATTTTTCGAAATAAAGTTCTCATTTTTTTTTTTTTTTTTTTGGTTTTTGGGTTATAACTCAAAAAGTAAGAAAAATTAAAAAAAAAAGCAAATACCAGCACGTACCAACTCTGTTCGTCAACATACTTGAAAAATTAGTGACTTTAAAAATCAGAGCACCCTTCCATCCAAAAAAGTATTTAAAAAAAAAATGCATAATTGTAAAAACAATATTTTTTTTACTGCGCCTGGAATCTAAAATCGTTATACCTATCGATGTATGAAAATTACCTCTTTGCACATTTACTGTTTGTCCATCTAATCCAGAGGGACGTCACTAATGTTTTGCATCACAATTTTTTAGACATGGCTCCATTTATAGAAATTAAATGGTCTGACGTTAAAAGAATTATTTGATAACATTTATGAGTCCTAATTATAAATATTGGGAGTTAAACTAATCGAAATTTGCATAACACTTAAAAAGTATTAGTTTTATTCAATTACAGACATTGTGAATAATTGTACAACCTTTTAGAGAAGTCATGTTCAAAAACATTTTATTAGTTGTATTGATTCAGTATTACATCATTGAGTGTTAGGCTCTCAACATGTAAATAATATTACCATATTATCCACATAACATACTATGGAGCAATTATTATTAAACAAACTTAGCCCTCTCAAAATCCGTAACTTTGTAATCACTGATTTATTGTTGAGGAAATCTCTAAAACGTCAAACCACACTTACCGAAACAACACAAATCGGTGATTTACAATCATAATTTGTAATCAAAATTTCAGTTCGGTACCCCTTACCTACTTTACTCGACGCACGTTAAGATCATGAACAGTCGCGCTGATAAAACAAGTTAAACACATTCCTCCATTACACCTCTCACCTATTCGCATTAACTCCCGCTGATATATGTAAAATACTAATGTAGACTATGCGCCGAACGTCCGTATCTTAATGTGCGCAGAGTATAAAATGAAGATCATTATTCGGTACTCCCATTTAATAATTACACATTATTGGAAAGTTTATTTTAATATTAACGTAAAAATTTTGATTTTAATATTTGTTTTACATGTTGAATAATATTCTTTATAGAATTACAATTTTTTTAATGTATTATGTATTTATAGTAAACAAAATTTACAATAAAACCAACCCATAAAATAACATATATTTATAAATCATTGTAATACATACTATGTTCATTTTGATTTTGAATTCCATTTTTAATATGATTACCATATAAGCTTACAAATGCTACAAAAAAATTTAGTTGGTTTTCTTTTTAATATTTCAACAATGTTTATTTAATTGTCTAACATGATAATGGTTTAGATTATTTTTATTACAACTATTATAATAATTATTGTTATTTCTATTGTTAGATTTGACTGATTTTATACGTTGTTGGTTGTATTGGCAGATTTAATCATCTATTTGATATGAGTATTGTTTTATTTATGATGATTCAAAAAATATTTATGAAATAAAATACAACTTATTAAATCCTGGGTATTTTGTTACAAGATAATACATAACATTACATGTTTGGGAATAATATATATTATATAACCGTCGGCTATGTGAGAATTTAGTTTAATTATTTATAAAAATGTTTTACTGTTTAAAATTATATACTTTAATGCATTACATTATAAATGTTTAAATTTTTGTCCATTCTGTTTTCAAATTTTTTTTTTATCATTTTCTATAATTATTTGATTGTGATATCACATTAAAACATTATTTCAAGTTTCCAATCCGAATTTTGGTAACAAACATAAAGATAAAGTTAGATTTGTCTCAGAAAATAAGTATATTGTAATACCTATTCTATTTTTGTATATCATTTAGTAAGAACATAATAATTTTAAAATACTTTTTTTCACAAAACTAATAATTACTTTACCTCATAGAATTACAAAAAGATTTTTCAACCGGTAAAAATGCTTTCTCCTTGCAGTTTGCACGAAAGGTGTACAATAAAAGTGATTGGGACATAACTCAATAATATAGTAGACATTTTTAAGTTCTGTGGTGTGCAAAGTGTGACTACTGAACCGCACTTCAAAAAATAAAATTTCAACTCAAGCTTTATATGTGTAAATTTAAAAATATCCTAATCATTAAAATCACAAATATATTTATTTTGGAAGTAGCAAATATCAAATATAACAATTTAAAAAGCAAATAATTTTACCAGTCCCTTCTATTACTCTAATTTCTTACTACTAATATTTTCTGTTATTTACTTCTAATTAAAACCATATAAATTAAATCAATTTATATTTAATTGTACAATTATTTAGTTTGTGCACGTACATTTATATGCACATTTATTTTTTGACCAATAGCTAAAATATAAATGACTATACTTAGGCCTTAGATCATCTAAAAATCATTTAAATTATTTTGTTGAAAATTATAGTAAAATTATTTTACTAAACTTACTGAAATTGGTACACGAAGATGGTATGACTGAAAATTTGTTATTCCTTTACTTAATAAAAATATACGTAAACATTATGTATTACACATATTACAATGAATAAAATATTCATTTTTTGAGTGACCTGAATACGATATTTACATACAAATAGATAGTGAAATACTTATTTATTTCTCGTGTTTTACCTATTGTCACAGACGCAATATTGTGCAGAAGAAACAGACCGGACGGTTAAAAAGAAATTTAAAAAAAAATTATCGCAACTATTTTCACATTTATCAAAAGCGCCTATGGGAAATATATTGTTTTGTTTTTTTTAATTTAAAATTATGTCGTTTAAAAGGTGGTTATAACGGGCAGTGCACATCTTATTGTTAAGGCATTCTGTAAAGTTTTGTTACCGCAATTTAAATAGTTTACTCTTTCTATATTACTTTTCTATATTAATTCCTGTTTAAAACTTTAAGATTTTTATGAAAGTATTTGTAATTTTGACCACATCATATTTTCTAACATATGAAATTAGCAGTCTCTAAAAACAACCGCTAAGTGGTGGTGGTGGAAACTGGAACATCTTAAACTTGTGAAAATATCAGGTGAGAGTAAAATATCCTTCAAGTTCAACCAACCAAATTATGGTGTGACCGATAAAATATGTCATATATGTAGTATTATTATAATACTGCTCAGCTTATTAGAAAATAACGCTTTCTACATATTTTTTTTTTTTATGCAAAATAGTTGCATATGAATTTATACGTCAGTGACCTTAAATTAAATTAAATTAAAATTTAAAAATTTTCTTTGGAAAATTAAATTTATTATCGGAAAAATATTAGAAAAAAACAAAAATGAAAATCATTAAAAATTTGAAGGTTTTATGATAAGCTAAAAAATTTTTGAAAATATCATGAAACTCGTAACACACTTGTATCTTACTTTTTTTAATATTATTATGTAAAAGTTTTAGCTCCTATAAAATATTATTTCAGTTATGGCCAATAAACAAAATCAATTTTGTCAAAAACAGATTTGGCGTAAATTTTAACGTTTTTCCTTTAGCTTTTTGCTTAGTTTTTAATTCTAACTTTTTCAACTTGAAATTCTCAAATCTATGACCTCTCAAAGAACCGAGAAAAAATATTAAGTTACCAAAAACCGGGTAAGAGAGTAAATATCGGAGCATTATTGAAGAAGTTATGATGGTTATTCATAGTGATAAAAAAAAACAATACAAAAAAAAGCACAAGTGAAAACCAAATATAATATTTAATTAAGGTACTTGTAAATTTTTATCATTACAAAAAACCCTACCAGAATTTTTTTCATTGTATGTCTGAATAATATCTGAAGCAGTCATAGCTAAAAAAAAAAAAAATGTCAATAAATTAAATTAGTTTTTTTTTCAACATTACTATTTATACATTAATTTGAATAAATAATATAAAAAAGCCAATATCACTCTAGGTGGCATAGCAAGTTTGATTGAGTTGTGACTAAGCTTTGGGTTGATCACTGATTTGGAAGTAGTGTTTCAAACGCATTATTTAATATCTGAAAGCATTGATAAATCATTGCCTTCGAAAATACGACTCTGAGTAATTTTAGTTGTCCAGTAACTGGTAAATTTTTCAATAACTTCAATGTTCTATAGTTAGCTCAAACATTTTTGAAATCACCTAAAACTTTGAAAAAAACTTGTACTATACCTATTTGAATATTATGTAAAAGTTTCAATGCGTTCTAATCATTATACTGAATGTTATGGCCAAAAAACTGAATTGATTATAACAAAAATAAAAGTTATCCGTAATTTTTAACGTTTTTTCTCAAATTTTACTTAGGTTTTTGATTGTAATTTTTTCAACTTTGAACTTTAAAACTTGAGATCCCTAAAAATATAATTGGAGTGGGAGGTTTGACGTAGTAACGACTAAGCTTTGGAAGGGTCACTAGTTCAGAAGTTGTGTCTGAACATATTGCATGATATCTGAAAGCAAGGATAAATCCATCCATGTCATCCAAAATACGATATTAAGCAAGCTCAGTAGTCTAGTATACGTCTTGGTAGTTGGTAAAATAATATTTAACAATGAAAATGGCTTGAAAAATCAAAAAAATCATATCTTCCAGTAAAGAATATTAATTTAAAATGACGTGTAAAGCTTTTTTATTACTTGAACCTTTATTTGAGGAGTTAATACAATTTTAGTATCAGTTGCACAATATTGCGTAATTTCACTCTTATAACCAAATAACACAATTATTCAATACTTTCTGTATGCGTTTAGAATCTATTAGGCGGATTTTTTTGAAATTTTTATATTGGATAGCAATTTTGTTTTAAATAACGTACTTTAATTTCAACTTTTATATGACAAATTAGTGTGAGTTACGAATTTTTTTCTTCAAAACAGTCAAAACAATGACCAATTATTGACAATTTTCCGACTAAAACAAAAATTATGACCACGGATTTTCAAAATTTTTTAGAAGCATATGTACATATATACATATTGTTAACTTTGTGTTAAAGTTTTAAAATGGTTATCGAAAATTAAATTTTTTATCAAACAAAAACCACAAAGAAAATGGAAATTATCAAACATTTTAAAGTTCTATACTTAGCTCGAAAATGTTTGAAATCACTTAAAACTTATACCAAACTTGTATCTTACTTATTTTAATATTATGTAAGAGTTTCAAATAGTTCTGTTTATTATTTTGGAAGTTAAAGCCAAAAAACTAAATCGATTAGTCAAAAAACATGTTAGCTGTAATTTTAAATGTTTTTGGTCAATTAATACCTACTACCTGGTTTATTTTTTGTAACTTTTTCAATTTTCAATTCAACATGAAAATTGGAGACTGCTCAATGTACAATATAAGTCCAAAGACCTTTCATTAGAGGTATTGAGCGTAAATATTGAAGCATTCCTTATACCCTTAAAGTTGTTTACAGAGAAACGAAAAAAAAAGCCGGGATAACTGTAGGTGCGTGGGTAGTTTGACGGATTAGCGACTACGCTTTGGGTGGATATCTAGTTTAGAAGTTGTGGTTCAAATGCATTTTTATTATCTGAAAGCAATGATAAATTATTGCCTTCAAAAATACGGTTCTGAGCGAGCTCAATTTACTAGTATACGTTATAGTAAAAATCAAATTTAACAATAAAAATGGTTAGAAAATTCCGAAAAACGTATGTGTAAAAAATCTTAATTTAAATAACGTTTCGAAATTCCAAACCATTTGAACCATTATTTGAGTCGTTAATACGACTTTAGTATTAATTGCACAAAAATAGGTAAAACTGGCCTAAAATTGAATGAAATTTTTGACAATTGTTTTTTAGTTCTACATTTTGAAGATACATTTATGTTAAAAATTTCAAGACATCAATGATTATTTTTGAAATTACGGAGAAATAACTATACGCGATTTTAATGATATCTAATATGTCGTTAAAAGTCTTAAAACCAATTTCGGTAGATCAAAACATTATGCGATTTTCAAAATAGTATATAGTTAGAGTAACGTATGACTATGGACGTTGTATTCAAATTTCAAGTAAAAAACCCAAAATTATCCAATTTATGAATGAAAAATCTCAAAATCTAAAAATGGCTATAAATTGCTTAAAAATAAATGAAACTTTTTAAAAAAAATTTTTGGGTATAGTAAAAAGATACATATTGTCTAAAATATCAAAACCCCTCGATGATGATTTTTGAAAGTATGGAGTAAGTAACTATAAGCGTTATTAACAAAATGCAATTTTTAGCGGGTTTTTGCAAACCGATAAAGGTGCTTTTTCCAGTAGAATAAAAAACTTTTGAAAAAATTAAAAAATTATCTCTTTAAAGTACCATCTTTATTCAATTCGCTAAAAGAAAAGGTTCTAAATGTAGAAATTGGTGCATTCTTTTTGATGAAAATTTTGTTAACAGTATGAAAAAAAAAAAATACATTTATCCCTAATATTCAGAATATAAAAATAGTTTATACATTTAAAATCAAGTTAACTATAAGGCATATGAAACTTACTACAAAATTGTATGTTAGCAAATTACTTTTAGATTTGTATGTGTATTATTATGGTTCAACATTATATATTTTTTAGCATTATCTACATTCCAAATATCATTATTATTTTATTTTATGGAAATAAATAAAACAGGCATCATTTGACTGTATCATAGACAATTTAGTAATCTTATCTTGATGAAACTAATTTAAGTCAATTTATTTTTTTGCATAAATAAATTTTATGTTTAATTGTCTTAGTTTGCTTCGACAAAATGTATACAAATACTACATAAGATAAAGTATATAGCTTTATTTTAATAAAAATTATAAAACCACAGAAACAATTAACTTATATACTTTAGAAGTAGACGTCATATTATCTCAACTTTTGAAACTTAAAAATGATAAAATTAGATAATAATATAAATTCATAATTATTTAAAATATAAATTTTAAAAGAGAGAGAAAATTATTTTAAACATAATACTAACATTTTCCGGACGTTATATAATTTTTTATATCGTATTTGACCAAATTTAATCTAAAGAGTAAAACGTGCTCTACTCAGAATAGTTATTTCCGTAAGCAATTTATAATTTCTAAGTTCTAGTTGTTTACATATCTGCTATATAACATCTAACTATACTTTACAAAACATTAACCCACAACATCAAACTGCACATGTGTTCATAACATTTTTTAATTAATGGGTTAGTGTGGTTTCATTAGTCACTGTACTAAGTTGGTGACTGTTTCAAATAATTAGTGAAAAGATAGTAGGTAGTATATAACGTAAAAATAAAATTAAGTACCAAAAGAATAAGTGTAAATTATATAAAAATAAATGAATTAAGAGAAATTGATTTTTAGGAAATGAAAAAAACAATTATGGTTAATTCTAAGTCGGGTGGGGAGCTTGTTTTAACAACGAACAAGTTAAGGAATATCTCAAAGGGTAAAGCGCGTAACTGGTTTGATGTTTCGTACATTAAAAAAGAAAACGATATTTGATTACAAAATTACAATTTCGGAAATATTTATATAAAAAATTACAATTCCAGAATTATTAATTTTAAAGGCGATGGATGTATCTGTGCAATGGATGATTAGTCGTTAGTTATTCAATTACATTGAATGTATTAGCTTAGAACAATACCATAGCCATCTAATCCAAACAACCTCTCATTGGTTTTTTACTATAGTAAGTACTAATATTTTTCAAATGATATATTATATGTATAATATAAAAAGAGTTTCCTTACTTCCTTTATAACCATTGCTGTTCAGCTCAACTGTAAATTTTTTTTTAAAAATTATTTTTTCTTTAAAAAGAATTATATCACCTAAAAACGATTGCTAACCTCCATCTTCCAAGCTTTATGAAAAGTAATGTAATAAAATTTAGCGACTGATGTCAAAAAAGAAACCGTATTTCTAATGATAGCTCGAAAGATTTCATTAGTTATATTGTCTGAATGGAAACAAATTTCTGTAAAAAACTATTACTTACCAAGCTATTCTTAAATAGTAATATTATATTTATATATGAACATTAGCTGTCCTAAACAAGGCTTTACCATGCATTATTTGTGATTAAAACGTCATTATAATACTTCTTATTATTGAATGTATTGACTATATCTAAAATTTAGTCATCTATTTTCCATTTTCACACAATTCTTTAGTTTTTACTTCCTCCCATATGCTAAAAATCTGTTTTTATTTTTTACCTCTATCCCATTTACGCCTTTCAACCCCTTTAGGTATTGAGTTTTTAAAAGAGCCCTGGAAGGTCTAATATTATTTGTACTTAATACCTACAATGCTTGTGAGCCAAGTTTCTAAAATAATTAGTGAACATAAAAATACCGTTTTTCATTTTCACCCTTTTCTTCCCCACTTTACGGCATTAATGTTAAAAAACTCAGTGAACAATTTTCATAATATGTATAACAGTGTAGGTATGCTGATTTAAAAAAAAATCTGACCAATAAAAACAGTTGTTAATTTTTAATTTCTCCTCCTCCTTTACACCTTAAAATATTTCTGGGGTCGAATTTCAAAAAACGTTATAATATTAGTGGGTATACGTTATTGTAGGAAATAACTGACTAAATTGCTTACCATCTTGGCCATTATTTTTATTTTTCCTTTTTCACCTCTTTTCAATCCCTTGGGGGTTGCGTTATCCATTATGATTTTTTAGCTAACATCTCTTACTCGTTAACTAATCCCCGGACAAATTCTAGATTCATTAAATGTTAAGTAAGATTCAAGATTTCCTATTTAATTTCTGAGCATGAATGATTGGATGTGTTAATGAATGAACGAGAGAATGACCATTTTTTAAAACTTGTATAAACTGCAGATTATTAAAGAATTTGCGCTGTTTCCCCGTAAATTTTAAGTACCTATTACTGTTTAAAAATAATTTAAGGTGGACAGGATTGGATATAGCAATTAAGTTAAATTGAGCACGTATCAGGTTCAATTTTAGATATTTAGACAAGGTAAAGTTCAGAGTATTCATTAATTCATTTTTACAAATTACTAGCAAACATCAAACATTTTTGTTTTGTCAACATTTAAGGGAGATATGATTTATTTTAGGCAGTGTTAGGATTGTTTCTATGCAGTTATTCATTTAAGGCTATCTCCTAAACTTATAGATACTTCATTGTTAAGTATATTTGATTTTATTTATATATTCTCAGCAAAATTTTAGTATAAACAAACGTTCTTTGCATAATATATTAAAATGGCAAACATATAACTGCAATAATAATTGCATTTAAATAATATTTAATAACATAACTAAAATACACTATCTACATCAAAACTTTTCTTAATTAACTCTAAGTTAATTCAATATTTTTTTTATGTAATTTTTATTTATTGCTTCTAATTTGCATATTTGTAACTAATTTTAATCAAATGGCACCATACAAAAGTTTAAACAGCACCAACCCATACAATAGTACGTTATTGTTTTTCCATTCAGTATATTAGTAAATTTAGTAAAATTCTTATAAAATTTATGCACTACCCATCAGCGTTTTTAGTATTGAAATATTTTTAAACAATTATAGAGTTAGTCTCAATATCTTACATTGACATGCTGAAATTTAAAACAAAAAAAACAATTGATATGTAAGCATTCTTGTAAAATAATAAGTATTATTACAAATAAAATATTTTTTTGTAATAAATGTATAAGTCAAAATTTTGAACTTTAAGAGTCTTGATTAATTATTATTTTCAATAATTTATAGTTGTATTTAATCATAATTGATTTTGATTTTTTATTAAACAATAATAATTATATTAATAATAATTATAAAATAACATCACATTTTTTATTTTAGATTAGGTGATTTAAAGTGTATAAATGTAAAAGTTAAGCGATATTTTCTAACCTATACTTTTATAATTATAAAATAAAGATAATTTCTAATCTAATTCCAAAAGATGTCTTAGTAAAAAATCAACAAAATTAATTATACAGGTATAACTTATGATGTATTGTATTTATGTGCTCTAAAACTGATATCAATTTTATATTTCTTATATGAATTAAAATATTTTATACCAAATGACAAATTAAACTATAAATTTTTATGCTCAGTCTTGTATATTTTGGTAATATTCAATTCCTACGATCAGTGATCAGCGCAATAGTATGTAGCAAATGACAATATTGACAATATGATAGTTTATCTATATATTTTAGGATTAATAAAAATTTATAAAAATACTGGTATTCTCGAATGAATTTATTCTTTTATAGTATAAGTATAAATATGTTATAGAATTACCTATAACGATGCAATATTGTTCTGAAGATCCTATTTATATTTGAAAAAAAAAAAATAATGGCGTTTAATTTTTTTCTGTGTTTATTTAACAAACAAATATTAAATTCTCCTCAAGTTTCAATGCACGTTAGTAAAAAATTAAATCAAAATTAAATTTCTAAAAAAAAAATAAATTTCTTAAATTATGTACCTGTAAATTAATGCAAGAAACATAATATAGTTGTATGATGAAGTCATGTAAATTATGCAATTTATGTTTAGAGATGAAAGGTAGGTAAATTTAACCAAACATTTTCCTTGGTTGCTGTTAAGACAAACAGAAATATTTTACTTATAGTTGTTTTACCGTTCAAAAACTCCAGTGATTTCTAATATGAATTTCCTTCGTAAATACAGCACTTAATGAGATACCATATTGTCTACGCAAATTTTTTATACTATTATTTATTTGTACATTTTCTACACGAAAAGACTTATGGAAAAATATAGGCAAACTAATAATACATTATTTTGTTTTGTATTATTTTTTTTTAATCTCTTTGGTGGTATGTTTAGACGGTGTTTTGTCAATTGGCACAGTTAAGTGAAGTATTATTTTTTTACCAAAATTAAAATGAAACAAACAAATAACAATTTAAAACATCTAATGGTTATGTATGGTGTGTAAAAATATTTTTGTCACTAATATTTACAAAATAATTAATTAATAGGATAGGTCGAAAAGTTCTTAGGTCATTTAATACAAAAAGGTTAAAATTTTTTATTGAAAATGAATTAAACGAAAATAAAAACATATAATTTTTTTTTCACTTCTACACAAGAAAAATAATATAACATAATTTCATTCCATTTATCGATTGGAAAATTTAACATGATTTGAATTCGTATGAAAATATAATAATTTATTATTTAATATTATTTGTATGTTAAATATAGTAGACTTGTATCAAACATATTTAGTAGAACAAACTAATAACTTGTCATACATTCATACACACGTATATATGTATTTAAGTATATAAGTATAGGTATACTAGCTGTCATGACCCAGCGTTGCCCGTGTTTTGCTTAAACCGCGGTGCTTAGAACACAGTAACATTATTTTGTTTTATTTCATTAATGGTTTTTTAATATTTCGGTCTTTTTAATTTCAATGTCCCGTGAGGGTTCCGGGATAGAATAGGCTCAGAGCAATCCCTGCTTGTCGAAAGAGGCGACCAAAAGGGTCTGGGGAAGGGCAGCAGCTTCCCCAGTATTGGATGTAGGTGGAGATCAAGAAGATCGGTACAACTACATACCAAACATTTGTAAGTGAAGATGGCAGCCATTCAAAGGGCTACAAAACTGCGAGGTGGAAGGAAACGGGAAACCACCACCTTATTATCCCTAGTATTTGCAGTTATGGATTGTGAACTTAGTTTTTTTTAGTATTTTGTGAACAAAATAAAATAGTTTTTTATTTTTACTCTAATTTTACCCCTTTCCCTCCTTTAAACTCCCTAAGGGTTAAATTTTTGAAAATAAAGTATTTGATATTTCATTTCTTATTTGTGTTATAGAGTAGGTATAATTAATGCAGCTTCAGAAAAAATTTTTTACTCCGTTTTAACCCCCTTAGGAATCAAATTTTGGGAAACATATTCTTAGTGGGCTCTTACAACATAAAATTAAATTCCTGTCCTAAATTCATAAATATAGTTTCAGGGGTTCTTACTGGGCGATGATTAATCAGTCAGTCAAGACTTGTTTAACGATAGTCATAGTTACTATCTAGATATTATACTATCTTGTTTATATAATACTGGGTATACATAATATCGGTGCACACGCGATGCGCAAAATAATTTTTATTAATAAACTTTTAAACAATTCATATCTTTATTTACACAGTACACGCCGATATGAAACACTTACTAATTGGCAGACAAAAAAGATGGGTTACAGGTAGCATGCCGCACAATGTGTACATTTAGGTATTCAGTTTATACGAACAATTTCGTTTTTTATCGAATTCATCTGCTTAAAATCCTTTCTAATTGCTCGGTGAAATTATGAGAAGAACCTCTATTTCAAATTTCAAATTCGTACGTTGAGTAGTTTTTGAGATACAGCGATCATCGAATGAGTGGTATTTATTTATTAATGGATTTTATAGGTATACTAGTATTTTTTATATATTATAAAATATATATTATATTTATAAAATATCACGTTTAAAATTATGCAAGTATTTGGTTTAAAGTTTGTATTAAATATTATAAATATAATTTACTTTTTTCTCCTACGACACTTAATTTGCTTAAAATGTCCAGATAACAATATGCGTTTGCTTTAAATAAAACGAATTTGAGCATATGAGTCATAATATATTTCTATAATAAGAATAGATGTAAAACTATAATAGACCGAGATTAGAGAAATATGAATCACGGTAAATACTCTGCATAAAAGAAAATGATACAGTGGCAGAAAAAAATTATAATTAATACGCATAATATATGCGGAAAATGTGTTACTAAAGGTTTTTATTTAACTTCGAATTTTGTCCATCCGGATATTTGTCCGAGTGATTTTCGACGACGGCTAAACGTAATTTCTATATTCTGAATAAAGATAACCTCTAGTTGTTACTTGTGAGTGACAATAATTTTTTTTTTAGTGTTTTTATTTAAGTACAATTCAACAGTGAAAGTACTATCATAATCACTATACCAGGTAAAAAACATTTAAATTTATTTTCTCTTTATTAGTTCACTCATAAAGTTAAATAAAAACCATTTTTAATTTTTCTTGAAAAATATTTTATCTTTCATGATTGATCCCTATGGAACACATCTTATGACCATGAATTCTCATTATTGTTTTTAGTGTCAGGTTGGACGGACTACTAAATAGTAAATTAAAAAATATTCGATTATGAGAGGAGCAAGGAAGCAAATAATTGTACATAGATGAGTTTTTTAGATTCTGAACATATTTGAGAATGTATTGCTTTTACAATGATGCTTTTATTTTTTTAAACATTTTTGTTGGGAGATGAAGCAACAATCCCAAAATTTTATAAAACTATAAAATTTGGAATGTTGATTTCAATGTTACTCTAAATAGTACTTTAATATATTTTTGAAATCAATAGTTTCATCGCTTTGCTCATACTTTGAACAGATTATTCAAAAATCATGTCTAAAATTTTTCACTTTGAAAATAATTTTAAAGTTATTCATGTATATTTTCAGAGTCAATGAATTTGAATTTATTCACTATTCATTTTGGAGTAGAATCACATTTTTAATATAATCAATAATATGTGATATTTAACTTAAAATTGTGTGTTTCATATAATTAAATTCCGCCTAAAATATATAGAAAAAATATTTTATATTTGTGTTATTCTAATTGATGCTTTGAAAACAAACACTTACATCCAATGCTTTTAAAATTCTCGCGTCTTTCTGAAGTATTTTTAAAAAAAGAGGAATTGTGAATATTTAAATCTTATTATATAAAACACAAACAAAAAATATGCTATACTCATATTTCAGTTACTTAATCTGCTTCAATTTGCATACTTGTTTTAAAATAAAATTGCACTGTCTCGTGACTTAGAGAAAATTATTAGATAGAAGCGGTAAAATGATTTTTTCACCTTAGAGAAGTTTAGAAATTTCGATGAAAACGCTTATTGTTGAACACACTTTGTGACCCTAGTTCGGATTTTTTCGTAAATTTCACACTAATTGGATGGTGAGCTTTCAAATACTTTTCCTATAAAAGCTGGTGTTCCACAATGTAGCATTCTTGCCCCTACCCTTTATTATCTATTTATTGCCGACATACTTCATTCAAGCATCACCGACTTGATCACTTTTGCAGATGATACCTGCATAACTTCTTCCAATCCAGATATTAACTCAGCCATTAATAACAAGCAAATACATCTTAGCGAGCTAGAAACCTGGTCTAACCAGTGGAAAATTTAAGTAAACGAAAATAAATCATCTCATATTACATTCACTTTAGGACTCAAAATTAGTCATCCGTAAACTCTTAACAATAATAACCAATAGTAAACTCTGTTAAATACATAGGCATTCATCTTGACAAGTGACTACCTTGGCTAATCACATTAAAACTAAAAAATTATCTCTTAAATTAAAACTTCATAGCTCAAGACATCTTCTCCGTTCCAATATTTCTCTTAACAATAAAATTCTCCATAACAAACAACTTACTCGTCCAACGCCATCCAAATTTGGAGATTGACAAAAACCTCAAATCGAAATTTATTTCATTCCTTTCAATTAATTAACCTACATCTTCTAACCAACTTGCCGTGGTATTTAAGTAATCGTACACTCCACCACGACCTCAGTATTCCTACTACTTCTGTTCTAGCATCCACCCATTATAAAAAATTCCACTCTACCACTATAAATCACCCGAATCCATTGATATTCAATATTTCCTCTCTTACATTTCCAAATAGTCCTTCTCGTCGTTAAAAACGAAATTGGTCAGGAAACATTCTCAAAAAAAAAAAAAAAAAATCAAATTTTGTTAAAGAATTAAAACAATTATGTAATTAAATCTAGTTGATGTAGCGTTACTGGACACTCCCTTTTATCACGGTGTCCTGTTATTGTATAATTTTCTTCTTTCAAATTTACTTATTGTACCTAATATTACTGTAAATAAATTTTTAAGACCGAAAAAAAATATTACGTTTGTAAAATGACTAGAATATTTACTATCAATTTGTTTTTGTCGTTCTGTTTCGTCCTTTGCTTTAATAAATTAATCATCAGATATATTTATTTACGTTATTGTATAAAATATAGTTGTATGTTTAGAAATGGCATTTAACAGAAAATTTACGTTTGTTACTAGTGACAATATTTAATAAAATAAATACTAAATAAGATTTATTTTTCAGTTACAAAATTTAATTTTATAAGTATAAAGTATTAGTTTTATGACACTTACAAATGTAAGAATCTAAATCAACTTAAAAAAAATAAAAAAAAATATTAATTTTTTTTATCAAATTGAAATTTTAATAATAATAAAAGTAATAAATTACCAATGCATACTGAAAAATAGGGGAAAAAATTACAATTTATAATATAATATAAATTAACTAATCCATTGTTTAGTTGTAAAGATAATAATATAGTTGTTATGATTTATTAGCAATAAAAACATTGTTTACTCTGAATTTGACACCAAGTAGCTGTTTTCACTATATGTTCAATTAAAAATAATATAATAAAATAAATTCTTTGTGAATTTAATTGTGATGTTTTTTTTAAATTATGAACAGCTAGTCAAGTATATTTACTTGATTTAATTAAGATTGTATTTTATATTATGTAATCATATCAATACATCTTACTAAGTAGTAAGTACCAAAACAGTTTACTTTTACAAAGTAAAACACTATAATTAATATCGCAATAACAATATTAATTTTACATATTCTATTGCATACACTAATAATAATATAATTGATACAATTGATATAACCTCATAAAATATTTTTAAAAAAATTATTATTATAATAAAATACAATTGATTTTACACATACTTACAGTCGTATGAATTGTTTTTACTTTTGTATTCATTGTACGCTTTTGTAAAATCTAAAGCAACCAACAAAAAGTAAGCTTCGGGATCAGTCTAGGTCACGAAAGTAGTTGGACGGGGTAGCGACTACCCTTTGGGTGGGCCACTAGTTTAGAGGTTGTGGTTAAAACGCATTATTTAATTTCTAAAAGCAACCATAAATCCTTAAATCAACCATAAATCATTCCGTCCATCGGAGCAACTAGAAAAGTTCGACCGTTTTTATTTTCCTCAGAATATCGAGAATAATCAAAATTACAAAAAACGCTTCAAATAAAGTACCATCTCAGATATATTACCTTCTTTTAAGGTATTTTGCGTTAAAATTGGTGCAGATTTTCTATAAGAACTTTTGTTCAAAGAAAAACAAAACAAAAAAGCGGTTTCATGTGGGGTGAATGACTATTATAATAAAGGGTATTCCACCCTCAGATAAGAGGAATTAGTGGTGGAGTAAAGAAACTCTTACAGAGCATAGAGCTAACCCTCTTGTTGTCTCTGTTCTAGTCCTGTTGAGTAACAAGTCGGGTCATAACTTATCGGGTTAGTAAATTAATATGTCCCCTTTTAAATAGATCCGTTTTGCTAACCAAAGACATTTCACGGTAGGTAGATCTAGATGGTTAAGGCGTCATGCAGGTTTTATGAATATATATATATATATATATATTCCTACGAATATACCTACGACACGTATTTAATAACAAATATACATAATAACATATACATTTATACATAATATAAAAAAAATATTAATTTGAGGTTGGGTGAGTAGTTGTTTGGACTAGACTTTGAAATGGGTTCCTTCATTGTTTATAGTAAAAAGTAAAAATAATAGCTAATTTATCAGTGATAAAATATTTTTTAATTTATCAAAATTTTGTATGGTATTACATATTAAATTTGTTTTTTATGTTTTGTATTACATATTTAAGTTAAAAGACGACAACCAAGGATATTTTATACGGTGACTAAAAATGTTACTTAGTAATTTGTCAATTTATACTTGTTTGTTGTATTATGTAAGTAAATTGAATTAAAAAAAAGATTTATTAAAATATATATTGTAATTTATAAGCATAAAATGTTATTTACGAATGAAAATTAATTTAACTGGATGTAGTTACCATCTTGTCCATTATTTGTGTTTAATTGTACTTTAATAATCAAAATTTAAATATTATTGAGTATACTATGGTATTTTTCTTAAAAAAATTACATTTTTATGGTTTAAATATGCCATTGGAACAATAATTAAAAAATTAGGAGAGAACTAAAACATGAGTTTATTTATATGAAACATTATATAATAATTAAATAGATGTATTTGAATTTAGGAAAAAACTATCAAAATATTTTAAATTCAAAATTTATGAAATATCGATCAAGAAAATATTAGTTCCGATTATTTTGTAATGACTAAACATGTTTTGGGTTCACAATATAAAAAAGTAGAGCTTTGCTGGTTCAGTAAAGAAGTTAGAAGTACCTCTAAATTGCCTTGCATGCCCATCAGTGAATTAACAAAATTTAACCATAAACAATTTACTGAAATTATCAATATTTAGTGCTAAAACATAAAAGAGTACTTGTCACCCGTAAATAAAACAATTTTGGTTTTTACTTAACCATGTTTCATTTTTTAATTAAAATAAGCAATACACTATGAATTTTTGGTTGAATATATAAAATATTAAATAACATACTTAGACACGCTAAAGGAAAAAAAGGAATTGTACAAATTATTAAGTTACTTAAAATTAATTATTTTGTATCTGATATTACTTAATAGTATTTAAAAATAATTGTTATATACTTATAAAATTGTCTTGTATGTCAAAATGTACAAAAATGAAAAACCGGAAATATCAAAAAATTGTGTTGATAGCTTGATGAAGTAACGACTCTAAGTTTGTGGTTTGCGACTATTTTGGAAGAATTAGTTAGTAATTGTATATTGAATTTGGGAGCAATAAAAAAGAAAAATTAACTTTCTGAGTGAAAATTAAGTTTGTTCTAAAAATAATTTTTTGTCACTTTATAAAAAAAGATTCTAAACAATTTTTTTTTTTAAATTATAATAACACAAAACAATAATACTTAACAATTTTGTAAACCTCAGAAAAAATAATTTTTTGAAGATTAAAAAGTATTAATAGTAGTTCATTTTTAAAATTTTACACCATGAGGAAATTATTTCATTTTATTTCAGAATTAACACATCAAAAATAATTAAAACCAACGAATATTTGAATTATTTATTTTTTATAACCTTAATACAAATGATTAGATACGTTCAAATTCATCGACAAATTAAGAAATTAATTTTAAATGATAATGTTAAGATTTTAAATATTTTAGAAAAAGTTACTAAGATATTAATGCACCATATTTGTTATATCCCGATGCAGTGTTAGTATTCTCGTCAACAAATTCACTTATTTCTTTTGAAAAACTATTTACAGTAAGACATTTTTTTTTCTATTACAATATGTGGCACTATCATTAAATTTAAAAAAAAATAATTATTTTTATTGACATGCGATTTTTTATTGAAAACCACATTTTCTTCCCAAGACGTTTTTAGGCGATTTTTCATTCTGAATTACTAGGTGTAAATTTAAGTTCTGAGAAAACGAATGAATCGTTTTTATATTATAATTATTGTGTTTTATTGTAATCGTAACAGTCTAATTATATTTTTGGAATGAACCAAGTTCTTCTCAGAGTTGTTTTTTTTTTTTTGAAAACATCTTATATTTTTTTGCAAAATAAGAATATAATTTATAAACTTTCAAACTTTTTAGTGTCAACTTTTTAAACAATGACTCCCTAGAATTTCTTTGTCTGCTCAGTCAAAGATCCCATTTCCCCCTAAAATTTTGAGCATTGATGGACAATATTACGGAAAATGTATACGTATTGCTTACAGTTTATAAAACATGTGTATTTACAACGTTTATCCTTGTCTGGAACATATAAATTATTGTTATATTTTACATTATTTGACGGCTTATATGTAACAATTTTAACAGTTTTTCATAACTTTTTTATAATAATTAATGATATTTAAGTACTTTTTGTACATTGTAATTTTCTTAGTATTAAGTAAGTCTATTTTATGTTTATTATGTTTTGCGCTAATCATTACTTCTTTACAATGGCGTAACATATAATATTATGTAAAGATACTTATGATGTTTAAAGTATTTGACCTTTTTAAATTGACATGGTAAACTGGTAAATTTAGTGAACTTAGCTAAATAGAATTATAAGATGATTATGAATTATAAGTTAAATATATAATTAAAAGAAAAAAACAGAGTAGATCACAAATTAAGATGAGACACTCTATCAAAAGGAGTAGTTCGATATATTGTTTATAATAATTACGAAACAGAGAAACTATTTGTAAACATTGCAAATTACTAGTGTACTAAATTTATTGTTAAAAGAGTAATCGTAAAAAAAATTAAGAAAGAAAAGGAGAAAGTCTTATTTTTAAACAATAAATGAACAAAAAAGCTGACATATTATTGAAAATTACTATTCCTTTTACTCCGAATAATGTGATTCAATTACATGTCATTTAGTAAAACTTTGGAAATTTTGACTTTTTTCGTTTCTGATTTGGAAATATAATTCGTGTAGTTGCATTATTTGGGATCCTATTCAATTTGGCAATATATTACCTGTACGTAGATTTAGAAACGATCTTTACTAGCCAATATATATTCCCGAAAAAAAACAAACAAAACAAAATTCTTCTCTTTTGCTGAGAATCCAAGACCGTTATGCTAATGGATTAAATTATGTAATAGAAATATTATTGTTTTCTTAAAATAAAATCTCCTTTATAAAATTCAAACTTTACTTACGTAACAAATTAAGCATAGCTTTGAACGTATCAGAATAATATTCAACTACAAAACAAATAATGAATATAAATTAGAAATTGTTTAAAAAATTAACTATAAACTCTATTGTGAATAAGCGTTGCAACTTTTAAAACATATGTATGTGAATCAAGTTTTACGTATTATTCAGTGGTTAATTTTTTTTTTTTGGATGATTCCATTCTCTTACGTATTTGAAATATGTATCAGTGGCGTGCAATCAGGGCAAGCGAGGTAAGCGGCGCATGTCCAGATAAAAGTCAAAAGAAAGGTTTAGGGAATATAAAATGTCATTGCTCATGATTTAATCAGAATATTTCAGAAATAAAAGAAATACAAACAAAAATATAATTTGTAAAAAAAATCTGTATCTTTCCTATTTTAGTATTATGTAACATTTTCAGCTTGGTCCGATCTTTAATTTGGATACTACGATCAAAAAATTCTAAATCGATGCGTAAAAAAAGGTTTTCCGTAATGATTTGTCGCCAGGAATGACGAGTTTTACGACAAAATAACAACAAAATATCGGCTTTGACGCTAAAATTATTTTAACCAATTTTCTAAATTTATTAACCACAAATGTAAAACTATCTTGTTTAAATTGTATTTAAGTTTCGAGACTTAGACATAAAAATTAGAGATTATATGGAATAATAACTGCGTAAAATTGAAAAATTAAAATATTTCCAAGTTCGATATCTCCCTTAAAAATGATCGAAATCGATTGAAAATTCAGCAGTAACCTCGTCAAACCCCTTTTAATGACATATATTTCAAGTTGAACGGAGCAATTTCAAAAAATTTGCCAATCTTGTTTTTGATTATAACTTCAAAAATAATCAATCATAATCAAAATAATCATTTTGGATAAATTATCTATCTTTTGAGGTATAATACAATAAAATCATAGCAGTCTTTCTACTAGAAAAAGTTATCAAAAAAAACTTAAAACAAAATCCTAAGTGACGTGTAAATAACACGTTTTCCGTAATTATTTGTTTCCCTATAAGAAATACACAGCCGCCCAAAATAACAAAAATTTCTGTCTCACCGCTAATAATACAAAAGTCCCGCTTAAAGAATGTTTCAAATCAACCATTAATCTCTTGATCTTACTTTACCCCCGATGACTGCTACACCAAATCAAAATGTTCTGAACGACTTTCTTCTCCAGCCCACTCACCAAATAATACAGAACACAAAATACATTTTTCAAAATCGTTTCACGCTTTTTACCGTAAAGAATGCCAAAAAACTTGAACCCCAAGCTGACAATATGGATATTGTTACACAGCACACTGAGTTTCCCATCATTGAAACTAAACTTCCTCCTCCAATTCTTGTCCGTGTTGTCAATAACTTCAATTCATTTTGCTCAGTAATCAAAGAAGTCACTAATGGTGATCAGTTCTCTTGTGAAAGCACAACCAATGGTAAAAAACTTTCTATCAGCTCAGCTGATTCCTGCCATTCGGTTAGTAAATTTCTTCTATCAAATAAAGCAGATTTTTTTAGCTGGTTGATATGGACCAACCAGCTAAAAAAAAAAAAAACTAGACCGTTTAGATTGGTAATCAGAAACATCGCACAATATCCCTCGAAGAAATTAAAAAGGAATATCGCAATTGTCCCTTGGTCATACTCCAGGAAACATAACAGATGTTATTCAAAGATCTACAAAGCTTCTACTTCCACTTTTCTTCGTCGATTTTGAGCCTGCCCTTAATAATAAACATACTCGTATCTTTAAAATTGAGTTTCTACACTATACAAAAATTAAAATCGAAACCACGCTTAAACCATTACACAATTCCACGTCTTTGATGTCAAGGTTTTGGTCATACCAAATGCTATTGTAAGCACCCTCTTAAATGTGTTTGTTGCGGAGCAAGCCATCTTTCATCGACCTGCCAAAAATCTTCAAGCCTCCCTGCCAAATGTGCCTATTGTGGAGGTGATCATCCTTCAAGCTACAGAGGTTGTCCAATCCATAAGGAACACCAATCTTATCAACACCTCAAAAAAACTACCAAGGTAATATTAACAATGTCCACCCAAATAATAATGTAAAACCCAACACTGTAATTTGTAAATAAAATCAAGAAAATTGTTTACTGTATAGGCAACTTAATATACATAGTTAAGCGCTCAGTTTTTTCCATACTCGACCTATACTGTAGTAGTAGAACGACTGGGTGCGGTAGAGGGGGGTCACGGCGATTTTACATGGTCCTCGAAAGCGCTCAGCAAAACTCTTCTGACGCGATTAACGATTTGATTAGCCACCGCCACCGTCGCATTATATCAGCGCGTTCTTGACTATGCCTTAATTCTAATTAATTTTTATCAAAAAAACCCAAATTAAAATCTAAACAGATGTGGGTGTACTTATAATATTGAATTATAATATATAATATTCTTTATAATAATTATAATATCCAATGAAAAAATAATATGAGTACATTTTTATTGGATTTTAGGTAGGTAGGTATACTTATTTAGCGCTTGCCCATAATGTTTTACCACCGCACGCCACTGATATGCATAGCATTTACTTACAACCAGCTTCAATATTAAAGTTTTCTAAAACTCCTGCAAAGCAATTAGAAATTATTGTTTATATTGTGATAACAGATAAGATATTGATAAAAATGAGTATAATTAAACTTGGCTATACAACGTACTATAACGTATATAACGTTATATAACGTATATAACGTATATATAACGTACAACGTAGTATATTATAATTCAATTATTAAGGAAAACATTTCGTTCTCTAGTATTTTATAATTTCCTAAGATTCTGCACAGAACTTTATTGCTGATTTTTGCACTTATTTGTCTACCAATTGCCTCGAATTTAGAAACGTATTATTAAGCAAACACTAGCGTTGTTAATATACCTATTTAAAATAGTTAATATTTATGATAATCATAAGTTATAAAAAAAAAAAAAATTTAATTTTAGTTATTTTATATATTACTATAATTTTTTAATATTCAATACATACTGTTTTTAGGAGAACTTGTTTTTCTTTTTTTATCTAAAAATTTAACATTAAAATAAAACGTAATTATACTGGTTTTTATGACTACATTTATCATAATTTTCATTTATTTTATAATTTTTATTCTGTCATACAATGGTTATTTTCAAAAGCTTTTCCGTTTAAAGGAATTTCTAATACAAAAAAAAAAAAAAAAAAAAATGTGAATTTAAAATCAAAGTTAGTTTGATTAGTTAATTTTAACATCAATTCATTGTGAATTTTAATTTTTGAAAGTAAAGCTAGTTAGACTATTGACAAAATGTTATATTATGTAATAAATAAATTTCCTTTTTGGATTTGTGTTTGTTTAATTCTCGTATAACTGTTACAGAAATACATAAATCTCCAGATGAAGAACACTTATTTGAATTCCCAATTTATATCCTTAAGTTATATTCATGAATCAGTTTTCAATTTTGAAATATTTTTTTTGCCGAAAAACAACCAAAAATTTTTGGATAAAGCGATAAATTATATAGTAAATTGAGTTTGACAAAATTGTTTTTAAGTTGAAAGTTAATGCCACGCAAATAATTATCAACTGTAAGTACAGTTCTATAAAGAATTTATAATTATTTTAAAATTATCTAAATTACGTAGTTATTATAAAATTTTAAAAATTAAATAATTTTCCAATCCATTTCTAGTTTAAATAACCACAACACTTTAATTTGCCAACAAATATGGACCATTGGCTTGTTACAGTATTATTACTGAAAAATAATTATGCCATTCTTTTTTTTTTTTATTAATTTGTAATTTTCTTTCTGTACAACCATTTTATATCGTTCATTGCGTTGAGCGGTTAACAGGAGAATAGAACAGAGTATCAGTATGGAAAAAATTATAATGCTTACAAATGAGCAGCTAGAAGGATGAGTAGTTTAACAAGAAAAGACAGAATAAATCACGAATATATATAAATTAGTATTTGTGTTACACCGATAATGGATGAGATGAAAGAAAATAGACTGAGGTAGTTTGGGCATGTGTTGAAGAGGAGGGTGTGAAACGCGATAAGAGCAATGATGAAAATGAACTTAATATACATTAGCATAAACCTGCCTCTTTAAACCTAAAATTTTGACTAAAACAAGCAGATAACAAATCATTAATGTACAAGATTTAGTATTATTTCCCCACCCATGTATCACTTCCCTTTGGCTACAATGAACTATGACCAAACAAACAATTTTTATTTTTAAGTTGGAAAATAAAAAAATATGGCAATTCACAAACTAAGTTGATATTAATGGAAACAAAACAATATAAATGGATATTTAAAATCGAAATTAGTAAAAATAGTGCCAATTTATAAAACTGTAACAAAATACAAAACCAAAAACGAAATTAACAAAAAAAAGTAAGCGCCGGGATCAGTCTACTTTGTAAAATAAACCTAGAGTATATTGGTGAAATTACTTAAATATATATTACATTACATGATTTTATATTATTACATCAAAAGCAACGATGCATTTATAATATTAAATGTTGATTAGTGTAAAAGCAGTTTTAAAACTAATTTTGGAATAAACATTAAAAAAAAAAATAAGCGCCGGGATCAGTCGAGTTTCCGTGGGTAGTTTGACGGGGTAGCGACTACCCTTTGGGTAGGCCACTAGGTTAGAGGTGTGGTTTAAACGCATTATTTAATTTCTGAAAGCAACGATAAATCATTCCGTCAATCGGAGCAACTTGAAATTTTGGCGGTTTTTAGTTTTCCTCAGAACTTCGAAAGTAATCAAAATTTCTAAAAACGCTTCAAATAAAGTACCATCTCGGATATATTATCTTTCTTTTACGGTGTCTTGCGTTAAAATTGGTGCAGGTTTTCTAAAAGAACTTTTGATCACAGAAAAACCAAAATAAATAGCCATTTCATGTGAGGTGAATGACTATTACAATAAGGGGTTTTCCACCCTTAGGTAAGAGGAATTGGTATTGGAGTGATGAAACTCTTACAGGGTGTAGAGCAAACCCTCTTGTTGTCTCTGTTCTAGTCCTGTTGAGTAACGAGTCGGGTCATAACTTATCGGATTAGTAAATTAATACGTCCCCTTTTAAATAGATCCGTTTTGCTAACCAACGACATTTCACGGTAGGTTGATCTAGATGTTTAAGGCGTCAGGCAGGTTTGATGAATATATATATATATTTCTACGAACATACCTACGACACGTATTTAATAACAAATATACATAATAACATATACATTTATACATAATATAAAAAAAATATTAATTTGAGGTTGGGTGAGTAGTTGTTTGGACTAGACTTTGAAATGGGTTCCTTCATTGTTTATAGTAAAAAGTAAAAATAATAGCTAATTTATCAGTGATAAAATATTTTTTAATACATCAAAATTTTGTATGTTATTACTTATTGAAATTGTTTTTTATGTTTTGTATTACAAATTTATGTTAAAAGACGACAACCGAGGATATTTTATACGGTGATTAAAAATGTTACTTAGTAATTTGTCAATTGATACTTGTTTGTTGTATTATGTAAGTAAATTGAATTAAAAAAAAAGATTTATTAAAATATATACTGTAATTTGTAAGCATAAATTGTTATTTGTGAATAAAAATTAATTTAACTAGATGTAGTTACCATCATGTCCAATGTCTGTGTTTGATTGTTCTTTAATAATCAAAATTTAAATTTTATTGAATATACTATGGTATTTTTCTTAAAAAAACTACATGTTTGGGTTATTAGTTACTTATTTTTCATCCGGTATACGACCGGTATCAATTTTATGAAAAATATTTTTAGGTATAAATGAGTATGAACAGTATAGGTAAAAATAGTATATTATGGGTATGAATCAATGCAAAATAAATATTTTTTTTTTATATCATGAATATAATTATAGTAATACCTAATTTTAAGAAATGTTTTAATTGTATTGTTCATTTTAAATGATCAAATCTGTATTTTTCTAATTTTGGAAATGTGTAAATGTTTCAGCTTTCAATCTTATCATTAATTTAGATGTTATGATCAAAAAATTTTAAATCGATGTGGAAAAAACACGTTTCACGTATTTATTTATTCCCCCCTTAAGAAATACACGGCCGCCCGGCATGACGAGTTTTACGAGAAAATAACAACTTATAATCGGCTATAAACCAAAATAGTGTAAACCAATTTTTTAAATTTTTCAACCACGTATGTTAATCTATCCTGTTTAGATTGTATTAAAGTTTTGAGACTTAAAAGTAAATACTTGAGGTTTTATGTAACTGCGTAAAATTTAATAATTCAAAAACTTAATGTTCCATTTTTCCCTTAAAAATGATCAAAATCGTTTGAAAACTAAGCAGTAAACTCATTAAACTCTTTTTTATGACCCATATAAATTTCAAGTCAAACGGAGCACTTTTGGGAATTTGACCGTTTTCGTTTTTTTTTCAGAACTTAAAAAATAATATAAATTATAAAAAATGCTTCTAATAAAGTACCATCCCGGATCAATTATCTATTTTATAAGTATTGTACGTTAAAATTGCAGCATTCTTTCTACTAGAAAAAGTTATCACAAAAATCGAAAAAAAAAAAATCTATATCGACGTGTAAAAAACACGTTTCCCGTAATTATTTGGGCCTCCCATAAGAAGTACACGGCCGCCCAAAATAACGACAAACTCAAAGTTCTATAATTTCTTCAAAAATGATTGAAATTGACTGAAATGTCAGCGGAACACTCATAAAACCCTCCTAAATGACATATACGAATTTCAAGTCGATTGGAGCAACTCGAAAAATTGGACCGTATTTTTTTTCCTCAGAATTTCAAAAATAATCAAAATTTCAAAAAATGCTTCAAATAAAGTACTATAGTGGATCCATTATCCATTTTTATTTAGGTTTCATTTGTAAAAATTGTAGCAGGTTATCTATAAGATCTTTTGATCACACACAAAAAAAAAAATCATAATTTTAAAACCAATACATTCTTCTCTGACGCTCAGAATCTAAAACTAAATTTTACGGTTTCAAACTTCCATTTCAACAAGTATAAAGCCAATTATATAAATTCAAAATTTTTCACATGTTGAGCTTTTGATTCTTTTGAACTCTTTTAGAGTCATTCTATTAGGGAGGATTGGTGTATCATTGCTATAAAACTTATTATTTAATGTTTAATTATACTTCTTATACCAATGATTTTATATTGTAGTTTACCAACTTTGTTTACAAATCTTTAATAAATATTTATTAACATGCTCAATTAATTCACGTAGGTACCTAAGTCAAACAATATCGCTGCGGAACATTTATTCGAAAATACGCTTTATGGTTCTCTGTAATGAATCACCTTATTTTTTGTCAAAATGATGGTATATCTAATAATAGTAAGATCAAAGAAATTTAAAATAAATAGAACTAAAAAATTCAATTTATATTGATTTCAATGTTTAATAAAAAAACCACCATAGTATGATAAATGTATGTTTTATAAATGATAAACAAAATTATTATAGTACTTGATCAAAAGTGATTTATATATATATATATTAATTTTTAGAACTTTCTACTTTCCAATTCTAAAATAAAACAACAATTTAGATGTTTAGCAGAAAATTTCTGATATAAATAATAAGTACTGGCTTTACACCTTATTCAGCATATGTTGTGGAAGATCTTAAAAAAAAAATATTGTATCATAGCAATTGCTTCAAAAGTATTGTCAGTTGAGGTACACTATTAGAAGAAGTTGCACATAAATACATACACACAATGAATTTGAATGTTTAATGTTAAAAATGAACGAAATGATTATAGTACTTGATCAATGGTGATATATATATATATATATATATATATATATTTAGAACTTACCATTGTTGCATCCTAAAATAAAACAACAGTTTAGATATTCAGCAGAAAAATTCTGATATAAATAATAAGTGCTGGCTTTACACCTTATTCAGCATATGTTGTGGAAGATCTTTATAAGAACAATTTGTATCATAGCAATAGTTTCAAAGGTATTGTCAGTTGAGGTACACTACTAGAAGAAGTTGCACATAAATACATGTAACACACAATACAAGAATGTATATTGTTAATGATAACCGAAATGATTATAGCACTTGATCAGAAGTGATATATATATATTAATTTTTAGAACTTACTACTCTCGCATTCTAAAATAAACAACAATTTATATTTTCAGTAAAAAAATTCTGATATAAATTATAAGTACTGACTGTACTTATTCACCATATGTTTTGGAAGATGTTGAATTTGTTCAGTCAATTATATTGTTTCATAATTAACGTTTTTACTCATTCAATAGTAATATAATGTCTACGTCAAATTTTGTTGTATCATTATTTATTTCTACTAATAGTGTATAACATAACTTCTTATAATAAGGAAATTATAAAGTCTAATTAGTTTTTATTTTGAATTATTTAACTAGCATTACAATATTACTTCAATCATATTAGTAAAATTGCCTAAAAGTTGATCAGCAATTGTATGTTTTTTGATCGAAAACGATCAGAAAATTCAAAAATCATCATACAAATTTGAATTATATTTGTTTCAATTACCTATGTACTTCATATTTATTAAAATTGCATTCCCAATATTTGTATTAATATGTGATGAATACTGCTATATGATATGAAGTGGCGGTTGTACTAGTGATTAAGGGATTTTGAACCATAAATTAATTTTAACAATAAAAATTGTTATGAGTTAGAATAAGTAGATACAAATCTTTAATTAAACAAAATAAAATTTTATGATATCAAACACGGTTGATCAAAAATTTTATTTACAAAATAGTCCTAATCATGTTGAGTTATAATATTTATTTATGTTTATGTCTTACGATTAATAGTATCAATTGTATTCTGAGAAAGATCAAGTCCTAAATAATGAAAATATTAGTTATATTATTTTGGAAAACACATAACAATAAAGATATTTAAAAATCCAATTTAAAATAGAGTAGTATAACAAACTAATAAAGAATATTTAGAAATTATTACCATCGATAAAATTGACTGTGTTGAATACTAGTATAATAGCAAAGCTAAAAATGAAAATGGAATTACATTTAGTCTTCATATTTTTATTCAAATTTTTTCAATATGTTCAATGGTTTTAATATTTAAAACACTTCTTAGTTTTTTGAACTCTTGGGTAAAAATAAATTTTAACAACACAATCGCTTATTTTATAGGGCTCCACAAATTTGAAAATTGGCTAAAAAAATGTTTTTGTTTTTGAACAACTATGAATTATCGTCATTATTTCAATATTTGCTTTTTCTTTTATTTGCGTAAATTTTTTTAAAATTTTTACATTATTATAAGTATAGGTAAAACACAAAAGTGAAAAACATTTTATTAAATTTAAAGTAATTTAAAATATTTAGAAATGTTTATTTTATTGTATAGGTATTATAAGCACTTACTCATCTGTATATACACTCAGAATCATTATTTACCGGGTTATATATTCCTAAGAATATTAATATTATGTGGCAAAATACATTTTCCAAAACAGAACTTCAAATACTTCTTTAAACCCATCATCTACTACAACCAACAATGGACTGAACATCATAAAGATACAAAAAAATTCTTAAATATTCCAATTATTCATTTCTGGTTTAATTTTAGATTTTGAATTAAGCAAAAAATAATTTGATTTGTATTGGTTAATAATGTTTAAAATTTTGAGCATAGCGATTTTGTGTTGTTAAACATTGATGTTTTTTTTTTCTGAAAGTTCTTCTTGGGACTATAATAGATGTTTGATATTTGTATGTGATACGTTCAAAGAAAAATTATATTGGCTCCAAATTTTACTTTATATTAATATTTTTTTGTTGTGATTTGTAAACAATCATTCAGAAGTGTTACTCTGTGTCAAATGCTTGAATTTATGGATAAGTCAATTGTCTATGTTATATTTTCAAAAATTATTAACTTAAAGATTTGAGTAAAAAAAAAATTCATACTGAAACAATTTTAACTCAAAACACCATCGTTTACTATTAATGGTTAGCAATAAGTTTAAAGTCGTTTGACACAATTTGGCTTTATAGATACTAGATACATGTTTATAAATTATAGGTCAAAATTTTATTGTCATATTATAGTGTTAGGTGTTTTTGAAAATGTTTTCCTAATTTCGGAGTAAAATTATTAAATTTTGTATAAATTTAAAACAATTTCAAACATTTTTCAATTTTTTTTATTAATTTAAAAGATCAATTGTTTCACAGATTACTCATAGTTTAAATTTAGAGCTTAGTGATAAACGTATGGATTTAGCAATGATTTTTTACTGTCTGTCATCATTTTTCTAAATTATATTGGATAAAAGGGTAGGTATATTATCCAGAAGTAACGTTCATGATAGGCGTCTTATAATTTAGATTGTTTCCGAAGTCAAAGATTCTTTGAAGTTTTAATTGTTTATTAGTTGTCACAAAAATTAAACAATTCTTCTTAAATGATGCACTAAATGACATGAAATTTTGTAATCTGTGATAAGTTTTTTTTTTTTTTTTGTAGGAGAAGCGTTAATTAACCTTGAATATTAAAGAAAATCATTATTTTGGCTTGTGATTGTACTCTATATTTTTTGAAATTTTGATTTTTTTTTATTCTTACACAAAAAACAACTTAAATGTAAAATATCTACGAAGGTTGGTAAAACACATGAAGTTAACGTACACAAGCCATTAGAACTTAATTCTGTTTTTAAATAAGCATTTTTGGTATGAATAAACTTAAAATATAGGTAATAAGAGTTTGAAAAAAAAACACTGCTTTATAACCATGATGACTAAGCAATATTGAAATTATATAGGTTATTAAGGAGCTAAAACCGCTTAGCTCCATCAACCTAATTCATGACACCTTGAATTTTACCCATTTTTTAATCTAGTGTTGAAAATGTAGTTCATACTCAACAAAATATTTTTTCATGTCCTGTTAAATTGTTTCCAATATCAATTAAATTAATTTGACAATTGTTCTCTACGTAATTATATACTTTTGTTATTATTTTCTTTAGAGTTTAAATTTATTTTGGCATTTCACAAATTTGAGTGGATGAAGTAAAAAAGTCGTTAATATTTAATATAGATTCGATTTCATTTGATCTTAATTTAGTTTATAAAATTTACAATATTATAAATATTGAACTCTTTATCACTCTCGCAAGATTGAAAAGAGATAATGACACATCTAACACTGTGACTTACGAATTTCTAAGTTTAATTTTTCAAGAAACACGTTCTTATTCTAATGAACTTAAAATAATTCTTTCTTATACGTGGTTTTATTAATATTTGAATTTAGTTTAAATACACTGTTCATTATTTTGATATTTTAAACAAACATGTTTTTTTTAAACAATTACTTTTCAAATGACTGTAGTTTTATACTCGTGTAAGTATATAATTAATGTATACAAAAAACAATAAATGTGTTTTACCAATGTATTTTTTTTGTTTTACACAGCTATGATAAATAGGTATGTTTTTGTTCTTTTTTAAACACTCTTAAGTGAAGTAAAAATATTATTTGGCCATATACGATGTATTAATTGAAGGTTTTTTTTATATTTTTTTTCCCCAATAAATAAAAAAATAAAACTTTTATAACCATCCATAATGATTTGAAATTTTCACACTATATAATAAGATGAGTTTAGCACATGTGAATATGAACCAACTTTGAAAATAAAATTGCAATTTGTAAAAATGATGATTTTTGCAGTCATTAATATTTAACTCATATATTTTACATTTGATTCATGAAACATTAATGATAGGTATATAAATATAATTACCAAAATGTTGGAGAAGCTGCTAACGCTATAGAGAAGGTGTTAGGTACATTGCTTGCAAATAATTATGGGTTTTAGTAAAGCTTAGATAACTTTTAAATACATATAAAGTATACAAAAAAAAATATATATATTATGCATTTTTCTTTAAAATTATATAACTGCAGAAAAAATAAGCTGAGCCATAGCCAAACCAAATAAAATACTAGAACAAAATTTAGCTTAGTTAAAAAACATACGTGACGTAATATTTCTATATAAAAAAATTAATCGTTTGAAACAAAAAATCTCTTAATTTGTCTAAAATGCTAAAAATTAGAAAAATTAAAAAAAAAATGTTTGGTGTAAAAAAAAAAAAATGTAGATAGGCATGAAATACAATTGTTTTTAAAAAAGTTGATTAGAAAAAAAAACTTTTTTTTTGTTTAAGTGCGTCACTTGCGTCAGTTTGTTTACTAATATTTAAATGTTTTGATATTTTTCATTATTATAAATTGCGATCACCTGGTATATAGGAAGTGCACTTATGGTGTAGTAAAATTTTACGTTGTGGTACTAATTACAATTATATTAAGCTGTAAGCGCATTATTTGTGTAAAGTAAACTCGATAATTATCGGTCCAATTTTGATTGGATTTTTTTTTTTTTTTTGTAAATTTTATGATCACACTGATTTCATAGGCATAAATTTAGTCCGGTACGGTTAGTAAATAACTAGCTATTGATAATTAAAATAAACGTGTAAATTGTATACCTTTATGCGGTGTGGCGGCTCGCGGGTTTCCAGCTACCTGCAATCCATTTTTGTTTGTCAATATATGTGTTTGATATCTGCGTGTAGATATCAGTTGTTTCAAAAAATGTATCCATAAATTAAAAATAATCAAGCCCACATTTAAATATATATATATATATATATATATATATATATATATATATATATATATA
>CM029360.1:29724777-29836041 GCA_017140985.1 Hormaphis cornu
ATTTGTATACATCCGATTAAAATGTTGGAATGCGGTTTCATGTATTTTTGTTTGAATAATTTTTTTTAAAAGAATTCTCAAAAATCTTTCTCTCCAAAACTTAAAGGTTTTTTCACAATATATTTCGACAAAAATGTATTAAATTTCATTGACGTCTAAAACAAATTAATATATAACAATCATAGTTCATCGTTAGCTTGAAATAGTAAGTATTCAGAAACAATTTCAAATGACTGCAATATTTTTAAAGTATAACAATAAATATAATTACTTACCTAATTGGTCTCCTTGTAAGTGTTCATTGTACGCGTATATGAACTCTAAAAATACATACGTTTTCTTTAGTAAATAATTGTTTTATTCATTATTTAAAGACGCATATTTTTTCGGGTTAAATTTAAAACTTATGATCAATAATTCAAAACCGAAATTTTAAAAACAAAACTAAATGCCTAAATTTAAATTTATGCTTTTATTTCATTAAAAAAAAAATATATGTATTTTATATGTTTTAAAATATTTATAAATATAAATAAATCTCTTATATTTGATGAAAACAACTATATTTTAAGATAATTACACTTAAATACTTTTTATTTGTGAGTAAAAATTACTTCAATATTATTAATAATAATATTTAAAACATAAAATTGTAATTAGTAGTTACCAAAATCATCTAATTTCATAATATCTTCTAAAAATCATTGAAAAGTTTTACTTTATGATAAGGTTCATGTTTATTTTTTTTGGTTTTAAGGTTCAATCAATATAAGTTATATTTCGTAAGTTCTCAAATACATGTTATAACATAGTAAAAATGTCAACAATAACATCATGACGATTCAAGTTTTATAGGTAGATAGCTCATAAAAATGTACTACGTTCACTGTTTTATTTCAGGTAAAATTTGGTTTAATTTAATTTTACCTTTATTATTTACAAAATATTCATGGTTATTGAATGCATCATCTGTTAAATTACAAGCAGATTAATTATATGTAATTATTAAATATCTATTAAGACAGTTCATAATGGTATCATTAAAAAATATTCATTAAATTAGGTACAATGTAAAGTTGTGAAACTCAAAAGTAAATTTATTCACATACTTTTCTAGACCTACCAAGATAGCAAGTTTATTATAATTTATTATCATTCAAGAAAAATGTTTTTGATATTAAACTCTATATAATATTATTTCAATGAATATTTTTAAATAAATAATTTTTTTAAATTTGTCTGAAGACATGACAACATATCTTGCACTTCCTGTATTTTCTGTGAGTAGGTTGTGATATTATTTTTTTGAAATACTTGTAATGTCAATTACATAAAAAGCTTTAGACCTTTTATCTGCCATTAATAAAAGATTATAATTATTATGTGTCTAATTCAGAGCATGTACGTATTAAAAATTAATTTTTTCTATCTTTATAATTTTCTAGTCAAAATAAATGTAAGTTTGTACCTAGTTTTTTAGATTCCTAGAGTAGCGAGGTATTTATTGCTTTAGAAATTATGTTATATTTTTTCTTAGATATATTTTTTGAGAAAGAGTGGTCCAATCATAAGAAGTGATACCTATGTAATACTAAATCATTTGTAAAGTGGACATCATTGGTGATTAATTCAAATTTTTTTTTGAGGTTTTGATTATCTATCGAGTCATAGTACAAGAATACTTTTTCGCCACAAAAGGCTTACAATTTCTAGCTTTTGTGATCACGTTTTCGTGTAGAAGGAAAATTCTAATTTTAAAGCTTACTAACCAAAATAAGTTTAAATTTTGCCTTAAAGTTAAATTTATTTGAAACTTTTTTTTGATATTTTGTATGGTTTTCACAATTAAGTAATTTTTCAAATGTAAAATTTCTACTTTTGTAATATTTCCTCTTGGGTTGTCATCATGATGCAATCATCATTTTTCAAACATATTTCTTACCTTATATATTTCAAATGATTGTGTTATTTTTGTACAAAAGGTATTTATTGTTTATTAAATTTGACGTTGATTTATAAATTATTGTCAAATACCACGTGCACTTACCAACCAATGATAAGGTAAATCAATAAATAATATCTTACTCGGTAAATGTATTCATTATATTTTTTACCAGAATTATATTGTTATAATAGAGATAAAGAGTTTGCGTTTAAAGTATTTTTCTTTTAATGAACAGTGGCATCCTATGTTAGTGTGATAAAAAAATTATTTTCAGTTTTTATCAGTTTTCTTCCAAAAATATTTGATAAAGAAAAAAATTTTGTTGTCAGAGTCTTTTCATAACACACATTTTAGTGTCAGTTTTTTAATTCAGTTCTTGAGACTACAATTAGATAAAACTTAAAACGTGTTTGTTGTGGCTCTTTAAGTAGACATGGGGCTTTAACAGGTTAAATAAGTATTTTAAGTTTTTATAATATTATAGTATTTTCACTCTTTAGATCTTTTCAACATATTGTGTTTATTGAAAGTTTTACACATGTTTCAAATGATTATGATAATTTTCGGGTTATATTTTTATCATTTTAAATAATAAAATATTACTCATAAACATAAAAACGTAGGTAACGTATATAATTTAGGAAGTAGTTTTTAAATTTTTTAACATGACTTTATTGGATGTTTAGAACAACGTGTTCATCAATCATCATTTTTTATGTAATTAACTCACCGTCTTTGTAACCTGCATATTTCAGTTGTCCTATAAATAATAGTTTGTATATTATTTTCAATTTTAGAACAAACTAGAACACTTGTTTATAAAATTTTAAATTTTTATCATATCTATTTTGATAAAAAAAAAAAAAGGAATATTAAGTATGTACAAATCCAATAAATAATAAATGTACATAACATTAAAAAATGTTCAACTTACCATAACAAACTGTAATTTTAAAAATTTAAAATACAGTTTTTGTTTTGAATTACTTATTCAATTAAAAATTATATCATACATCAAACACTTTTTTACAAAAATATTAAGTTTTTATTGAACAAAAGGAAAAAAAACCTGAATACTTTATACCTCGTGGATGGTCTGATATTGTGGGACATTGTTTTAGAAAGTTTAATTAGAAGTTGTATATTATACCTATAAGCAATTGTAAATTGCCTACAAAAATAAATAGTTCTCAGCTCAGTACCTATAAAAATTGAACCTTAACTATTGAATTTATTATTGAAGTCTTTTGTTAGGCGCTAAAAATAAAAAGGGTGAAAACAGTTTAAAATTTAAAAAAATTTTTGGAATCTTTATTTAACTATTATGAACAATTTATTTTATAATCAACACTAAAGAGCTATAAAAAATATCAAATACCACGGGATAATTCCATGTTAAATTTTTAGAAATTGCCGAAAAATGTTTGGAAAATTCCAAAAGTTGTACTCACGTATATAAATTTAAAAAAAATATGTTTAAAAACATGTTAACATTTCAAACCATATAGGCCATTATTTGAGGTATTATTATCATTTATCAATAGGAAAATAGTGCTCACATAATTTGGATGTCGTGATCAAAATAGCACCACATTATCAATACTTATTTATTATACTTATTTAGTTTATTATTATTATATTTTTATAAGGTCTTAGAAATTACTGGGTGGAATTTTTTAAAATATGGGTATGCGGATGGCAAATTTTGTTTTAAATATGTTACATTGTATTATATTTTATATTTAAATATTAAAATTACTAATTTTGTAACTTATAATTATTTTTTCAAAGAAATAAGTCACAGGCATGCCCAATTTTCAAACGGTTTTCCAAGTTTCTACAACTTAAAAAAAACCATTTTACCAACAATATTCAAACTTTTTGAGTAGCATATAAATATATATATATATATTTTATATGTCAGCAGTTCTGTATTTAATTTTTAAAACTTTTTGTAAAATAAAATTTTTTACCAAACAAAATGGAAAATTTAAACAAATTCAAAGTTCTATACTTAGCTGAAAAATTATTAAAATATTACCAAACTTCTATCTGACCTGTTTTTTTCCTACTTTTACATGATGTGAAATTTGGAAACACATTTCAATCATTATTTTGGAATAATGGCTGAAAATCGAAATAAATTTTGACAAAAACACACATAACGTAATTTTTAACGTTTTGTCCATAGTTTTCGCTTATTTATTTGATTCTATTTTTTTTAATTTCAGACTTTCAAAATCTCAAAAGTAATTTGCTACCAGTAAAGTTAAAAAAAATTGTGTTTGAGAGTAATGGTTGTAGCGTTGTAGGAGAAATAACTGTGGTTCCGTAATTATACAAAAAATTATATACAACTTTTAACTTTTTGAAAAATTCCAATATTGTAATTCTTTTAATTTAATTATTAATTTAAAATTTTAGGAAACATTTTTAAGATTTAAAGTTGTTTTTAAGTATAAAGTTAATTTGTCAAAAACTCATATGCGAATGAATATTAAGATTAAAAATAGATTTATATTGTACCTACTAATAAATATAATTATATCATACATATCACTACAAATAATAGATTATACACGTAGATAGCACTTGTAAAATATTATTCATATACCTACCTTCATAAACACAATGAATATTTACGTCTCCTATGTAGTATAAAAACAATGATAATTTTATCATTCCAATTAAAATTACATTAAATATATTCTTAACAATTGAAACTATATTTTTATTAAGATTATTAATCAACAATATTTTATTGATAAATAAACAATAATTGAAAATAAATTTCTGTTTCACCAATATAAATAAAATCATCATCGGCATAATGGTGATTTGTAGATATGGAGCAAACAGCAAATTTACAACTCCCAAACCAATAGACCACCCAAATCATTCACCAGCATCAAACTCATAATCACCAGTTTCACTCATTATCCATCCAATTGCTGATGCCTTATTTTTATTTCTCTTAAGAATACACATTTTTAGGAAGTGAAACTATTTAAATAATTTTACTTGGAACCTCCAAATAAAGATAGCTAAAGTACGTTGGATTTAAAATTGTGTTATGTGTTTTATTTATATATAAGGTACTTAGATTAAAAAGCTAAAAATATTATAAATTCAAAGTTTTATGCTAGTGACATCAAATTTTAACCTGTATCATTTAAAAATAGTTTTATGCAATTGTGTGAAGACCCTGCGTTTCAAATTTTTAATTTCTTTACGAAACTAAGTGCTCGAATTTATCTTTTATCGCAGATAATTTTTAATTCTGGGCTTACTGGTAAATGTGTTTTATAATGCTTTCAATTTCTAGTCCTGAATCTTGTTACTTTAACAAATTCTTATTACATAATTTCCTATGTGTAATTGAAATTTTATAAATTTTTTTTTTATATATATTAAGGTTTATTAATGTATGTTTATAGGATAATTTTATTTTATAGTAATACATTTTCTGGCCATTAATTTTTCAATATATATATTCAAATCCGGTTATCTATATCCTTTTTTAAATATCAGTATGTATAAAAAGTAAATGAATTTCACAAAAAAAAAAACAAGTCTCAAGAAAATATCACTAGAATTAAATTAAAATATTTTTCATAAAAATAAAATTCCTATTTTTGGTCGTATATTATAACTTCATCAGCAAAGAATCTATTGTTTTTACAATGATGTTTTTTCTTCTTTTTTTTTTTTTTATTCTTTGTGAATACTTTTTAGGGTGTAAAAAATGCTCCAATTTTTACAAATAATATCTCAAAAGATAGGTAATTGATCCGAAATGGTATTTTATTTAAAGCGTTTTTTGAAATTTTTATTATTTTTGTTTTGATGAGCAAAAAACAAAAACGGAACAATTTTTGAAAGTACTCCGTTCAACTTGACATTTATATATGTCATTAAGAAAGGATCAAAGAGTTAACTGTTAAAATTTCAATCAATTTTAATCATTTTTAAGGGAATTGTGGAACTTAAAAATTCTAAATTTTTTAATTTTACGCATTTATTATTTTATAAAATCTTTAGTTTTTATGTTTAAGTCTTGAAACTTTTATAAAATCTAAACAAATTAGTTTAACATATGAGGTAAAAAAATGTAGAAAATTGGTCAACACAATTTTGGTTTATAGCCGATTTTTTAAGTTTTTATTGTGTCGTAAAACTTGTCATTTCGGGTGGATGAGTATTTCTTCCGTGATAGGGGGGGGGGGGGTGAATATTTATGAGGAACGTGTTTTTTACACAATGATTTAGATTTTTTTGATCATAACATCCAAAATAAAGATCGGACCAAACTGAAATTTTTAAACGATACTAAGATAAGTAAGATACAGATTTAATAAAAGTTTTTATTGTTAAATTTGTTTTTACCAGGACGTAAACTAGACAACTGAACTCGCTGACAATATTCGAAGACAATGTTTTATCGTTGCTTTCATATATAAAATAATGCGTTTAAACCACAACTTCTAAATTAGTGACCCACTTAAGGCGTAGTCCCTACTCCGTCAAACTATGTAAATTTGGCACTTACTTTTTTTTTTTCCGTTAGATTGGGGATCTTCAAGATGGGCTTTGTAGTTCTTAACCAATCCTACGAATTTAATTAAATAACAATATACATACTAATTTGTTTTATGTACGATGTATCTCAACAGCAGATCTGCTTCATTAGTTACTTGTATAACAATCATTTGAACTTAGAAATATGTCTCTTTTATACTTATGCATGCATTAACTCTTTTTTCAATCACAATAAAACGCGAATAGCAGATAGGTCATTTGGACATGAATGAAGAATTAATTATGGTATAGACACCTTTCTGTTAAAAGTCTATTTTAATTTTATCAAAATGCTATTTACGTCAATTAACAAATTAAAATTTCTGTATGTAAACGGTGATGTAAATAATAAGGAATACATTGTTGTCATCTGAGCACCAGTAAACATTGTCCATAAACATCGTTGAAATTCAGTATTTCTACTCTAGACCAAATCAGAATTTGTTATATTTTGTACCCAATTATAAACACTATTTTCTTCACTAAACTATATGCAAAAGGATTTATTTGGAGGATGGAGTATCGAAAAAACAGCAGTCATAATAAAAAATTTACTTACCTTGCTCCAATTCATCAATTTTGTCTAAATTTTTATTAAAAAATAAAACATGTCTCAAAATTTTACTTCATGAAATTTCAGTATAAAAAATTATTTTTATTCAACTCATAATATACTAAAAAGTTGAGCTTTTCATGAAATTATTTTACTGAACCATTAATACTTTATTCTACCTATAATACGTAGGAATGGATATCTAACTCAAAAATTAGTAAGTATGTAATACGTTCTCTTAGAGTTGACCTGTAAAATTTCCAAAAGTAGTATAAAATAGAAGTACTTATTTAAACATTTCAAATAAATGTAAAATAAAAATTTTAAATTTAGTTCTACGTTGTGGTAAATTTTAATAAATGGTTTTTTGATTCCAAAAAAGTAGTCAAAAATATCATTATCTAGGTATGAAAATACTGATAGATAATTCAAATGAAACTTTAATGTTTTAAAACATTCATTGTGATAGATCAAAATATTTTGTATTATATATGCATGTACAGAAAAAAAAAAACTCATTTTATGCAAGAAAACAACATTATTAATTATAAATTACACATTGTTTTGAGCTACAACATTGTTATTCAAAAATACTAAAATTTGAATTTATAAGAAGATTTACCTTTAAAATTAGAATCTGTATTTAATTTGGTTATATTTTCATCTGCAGTTGAATCTAAACGTATTATAAACATTTTTAAAGTTACCTACAAAACTATCTAACCTATAATAAAATAACTATCTATTAAGTTTAATTTAATTTAAATTGTGGATGTTTCGCAATTCTCCACATAACCAAATAGTGACTACTAATAAATCTACATACTTCTATTGAATCCATTTTTATGTAAAACAGCTGAATAAATTTTAAATTTAAAAATTTATTTTATTTATAATCGAGCCTTCGCATTTAAAATCAAAGATTTTTTTAATGAAATAAAAAGTTCTATTTAGCACAGTAAGTTACAAAATAGTCGAAGTGCCTAATTATAATAGTTAAAAGTTACAACATGTTTAATTTAGCAATAATACCTAGAGAATATTTTAAAATACAAAAATATTAAGCAACGTATCAATCAAAAAAAAAAAAAAAATGATCTAAACTTTTTTAAGTTAAAGCGTTTGTAAACAATAATTATTGTTTTTACTGATTTTTTTGCAGTATAAAATATAATATAATATTTGCGATATTGCAATATTTCTAGCAAAGTATATAGAAATGTTTTTTTTGAAAAATATAATTTTAATGTTTTCCACATTAGTGCCAAAAACAGACAAATTATTAAATGACAAAATAGGTAATTTAAATATTGCAAAATTTTTTTCAAAATTTCGTTCCTATTACACATACAATACATTTTTGAAAATATTTCTAGTAATATATCATTTCGGATGAGTGTAGAAGTATTATATCTAATGACGTAAGGAATTTTGAAAAGGCGTTCCCAGAAAAAGAAAACAAATATTATTGTTCAATAACTGTAGGTAAGTGTGATTTTTTTTTTACTAAATATTAATAACATATTGTTAAGTAAGTATTAATATTGAAAGTGTTTGTACTCAAAATTTAATACTTTATGAAAAAATTGTTGCAAATTATATGAACTTGAAATTTTCAAATTACACCTTATAAATTGTTCAAAAGCTTTAGAAAGTTATTCATACGAAAATGGCATTGCATTTGAAAGTTTTGACACATTTTAATTTGTTTTGAAATTTGAAATTTTAAGTTTTTGAACTATAATTAAAGAAATAAAGATATGTTTTTTAAATAATTAAAATAAAATAGCATTTCTGAACTACAAAATTGTATTGATAAGATTATCGATCACATAAAATTATTGGAGTGATTCCACTAACTATATAATATAAAAAGTATAAAAATATCTTCATAAAATTTAAGCCTACATTTTAGTCACGTTCAAAATCAAAAATATCTCTAAAGTTTTAAAAAGTTTGATGACACTTGAATGAATGGTTAAATAACAAAACAATTTTTCGAATAAATACATATTATACGGCATTGTAAAAAACATTTTAAATAGTTTAATTATATACGGAAATTGGTTTCATAGTTACCTATACAAGCTAGAAAAACGAAACATTTTAAAATACAATTAAAATTCAATAATTTTTTGAACAACTTTATCAAACTTTAAATTATATATAAGCTGAAAAAAAATGAAAAAGTTTTTTACTTGAAGTAGCACAAAAAGAAACTGCGTTCAGTATTCTAACTACAAAAAAATATACACATAAAAGAAGATAGAATTACATTTTTAATACCTAAAGTACTTTTACAGACAATGAATTATTTTTTATTTTCAAATAAATTATTTGTAATGTTAGCAAGGAATGACATTGATTTGGTATCTGGAACTGATTGGCTTGAGAAAAAATGGTGCATAGTCAGCAAACATTTCTCTTACGTGTCTTGAACAATGCAATTGATACAACACGATAAGATACAATAAAATAGAATCGTTGATAAATACATTTTAAATTCAAAAATCGTTCTTAAAATGCAATTATATTTTGAGAAACATTAGAATATTTCTGATGAGATTGAAATAGGTCTAAATAGGTCTTAATCTAATTTTTTCTCTGTGTTAACTTTCACTAATAAATTATCATAAAAGTTCACAAATTTGAAAGCTATTTAAAATGATTTTGCATCTATATAATTTTTTTGTCACTAATAAGTATTAACTGGATTCTAAAAACAAAACACACTCAACCATATTACACGTATAAAATAAATAATTCACATAATTATAACCATAACTACCAACGAAAACAAGCATGCAAAACATCACGTGTGAAGTGTAAGTGGTAGTAAAATTTTATTTCATATGAAAAGTTTAATAAACAGATAGGTAATTTAAGAACTAAAACCACATGCCAATTGAAACATGATTTTCAGAGATGACCAAACTATTTAAAATAATTTTTAACATAGTAAATTAGTTTGAATGACCTTTGAGTTTAAATCAAGTAAATAAATACAATGCGACCGTGATAGGACCCTCCCCTTAAAAAAAAAAAAGTTTATTTTATTTATATATTTTTTTCCTATCCTGTTGGTCCTATAGTGTGCGAGATTTTTACTGTAGTACCACTTTTATTCGCATCTTGTGTACTACTGTTAACCCATAATAATTTCTTAGTTTGACTGCCGGACGGTGCGGTAAATGCGGTAGACGGTGGCTCATAGGTCATACTTATACGTTGCTGTGGTGACTGATTTTCCCGTACGACCGGTGTAATCTCTGGAGTCACATAGCGCATCAATATATTCATTATTCAAAGTATAATCGGTTATTTTATTGTGTGATAAATCCAGTATGATACGCCACCTATTGCCTTTCCATTACACTTTGGTAGATGACCCACCAAGGCCGGTGTTCATTATTGGTATTATCGAGTTATTTTTGTAGCGTTCCCTACGTTATACCCAATATCGATTATTATTATGTCGTTTTTTTTTTCTTTCCTCTAGTTACCAATTATTAACATTATATTAGTGATCTCATACGAATTTTTGTGTCTCTGCCATATTTTTATTTAGTGAATTTTATTTTTGTCATTTAAATTTTTATCCTGCTATACGAACCGTTACGTAAATGATTTAATTTAACTATTGCAAACTAAATATCTGTCTATGCATGGTGCGGGGCAAAGAAAAGCCCGTTCTCCCGACAGACACAACCCCGGTAGTCCCTATAATATCACATAACTCTATACTGATTTTAACTTGTCGATGGTCATGTGAGATAACGGTAATTCTTTAGACGATGTCGGTAATCCAACAACTAGTGAGGGGTTCCAAATAAAAATCGTTTTCAAGAAGATACCATTCAAATTATTTTGCAAACCTTCCCACAAACCCAGGATACTCTTAAGGTTACGCATAAAGAACTCAATGATAAATTTAATAAACATCAACTAGCCATTAATACTTTAACGGAAGACTTACACCACCTCGGGAATCAGTGTGTGTTGCTAAGTGATAATACTTAGGCGGAATGTAAAAACTTCACAGAAAATCAGGTTTCAAATATGCGGAGAGAGTTGAAAGCCGAGATATCTGGATTGTCTGAGCGACTTTTGTTGAAGGTCAGTTTTCGAAAATATTTGCTTTAGAGGCACCCGTAGAAAGACTTTAAGCCCCTCCTCTCAGTCCTTCCTCTGGTACGTTCTCGTCTTTTCCGTTATCCGATGACGTTCTCAACCCTACCCGACAACCAAGGTTCTCTAATGGACAAATGCTGCCGTCGACTTCGTTCAACCCAATTCTCCATCCTCAGCCATTACTTAACCCATCGAAATCTCTAAACGTTCTAAATTCAAATCACCAACAAAGTTTGTCTTTAAATAACAGCTCTCAAAGCTTAACAAATTATTCTGTTATTAAAGTCGAAAATCTTAGAGATGCATTACCGGAGTTCAATGGAAATTTTACTCTGACTCACCCGGGAGCATTTTTACAAAAATTAAGTCAATATTTCCAGTGTCAGTTTTGTAGGGATCAAGTTCAAAACAATGGTATGGGTCCATTACTTCTCCACCACAAAGATATGATGAATTTGTAGGTCAATTTCGTAAACATTTTTGGTCCCAAAGACATCAACGTACAATTTGTACTGAGATACACCGTAATTTCTACTATCGGTATTCTTATGGTTTGCAAAAACATTCCATTTTATGGGTGAATAAAGTTAAATACCTAACACCCCTGATTCATCAAGCTGATCTAGTCGATCTTATCATATCGAGCTATCCAGATCATGTATCGATATCCCTTCAAGGTTTAAGTATACAATCAGCTAATGAGGTTATCCAACAGCTCTCCCGTTTTGAACGTTCAAACAATTCTCATAATAATCCAATAATGATGTACCTCAAAATAGTCAGCCAAATTTTAACTCCAAGGCTAATAATAACACAAATAATTCGGCAAACACTTATAAAAATTATTCACGTTACACGGGCCGAAATTTCAACAATAGTTATCAAAACAACCATCGAAAACAAAGTAGGTAACAATCCGCAGAACAATCTAAATACTGTTGGAAATCAGCCCACCAATAGTGAATTTATTTACCCTCCCCTGAATGCCGGAAATGATCAGGGAAATGATACATAGCCCACTCAATGAAGAATGAGTGTCGGGCCAGAGTAAATTCTGTTGTTCCTCATGTTCATACGTTGTGTCATCTTTTTTAAATAACGATTCTAAAGTCCCAATCTTTCAATATCACCTTAAAGTTACGAATTACCTTATTTGAACAGCAGCGTACTGTGCTTCTAGATTCTGACACGTCAGTGTCTAATATTTCAGAAGAACTGTATATGAAATACCGCACCTAAGGAGATTTTAACTCCTCCTACCTCGGGCACAGTTCTTTCTACCGCTCTTCAGGGAAAGCCTCGTACAATAACAACTCAAATATTTGTAAATCTAAACATAAATGGTCATCCTTTTACCGTTGTACTGTTAGCTGTTCTTAGATTGTCTGGCCCTATTATTTTTGGTAACGACTGGTTAATACAAAATTAAGTAACTTTAAACAACGAAACCATAACTACACAGTTCCTTTGTAGAATCTCCATTTTCCTTTTTATTCAACTGAACCCAAGTCTACCGACCAGCCAAAGGGCACAATATCCGAACCCCACAATGTTATAACATTGTATTCAAATAAGAATAAAGTAGTATTCATAAATTTAACTAGTACCATTCAATTTTCGTAGGAGCTTAACTATATAGATTCGTGGCTGACGAATGCTTATCCGAAGAGCACTTAGTCGTCAACCGATAAAGGAAAAGTTTTAGAATATATACCTCCTTTACCGGGCCAGAAACAAAAGATTGTTAATCTTATTCAGAATGTTCAAACTATATTTCACATTCGTCCTGGACGGCAAAAATGGTTCTCATATACCTAAATTAAATATTCTTGACGAGACTCTTTTTAAAGTAAAACCATATCCCGTCTCGTTTTCACGTCAGTTAACCATAAAACATGAACTCAATCACATGTTGGATTGGGGGGTGATTAAACGAGCAGACTCCCACTCTAAAAATCCTTTGCCTAACGGCTCGATTTAATTGTGTCTTGATACCCATAGAATTAATAAAATAGTGCTTTGTATGGCGTAAAAATGATATGACTTACGTACGACTGGTTGAGTTACTCCTTTTAAATAACATAAAAACAGACAATAATCCCAATTATCAACAAAACTAAGTATATGATAATTGCAAATAACAATTCATGTAAAGAATTTTTTTTGAACATTCATTCAGATAAAATATTGAAAATTAGTTTTATATTTTAGAATTTAAAATAAATTGAATAGGTACCCTTTTTTAACCCAATAGCATGATGTGTGAACCATATCGCAGATTGTCTAAGTTTTAAGTTCAAAATATTGTTTAAATTGCATTTACGATAGTCTAATACGTTAATTAAATAAATAGATAAATTCATAAAATGATAAACAATCATGAAAATAGCTATCTTTTAAACCACTATGAAGAAAAATTAATAATTAAGGCATTCTGTGATGTTCAATAACTATTATTGTATACTATAACTTCAATTTATTATTAGTATTATACTTAAATGAATAGTTCAATAAAAACAATTCATTTAATTTAAATTTATAATTCATATTTTATGATAAAATAACACGTAAACTTACTTAAATTATTTTGGTATTTTTGAAGATATGCATGATAATCTATTGAAAATCCTAATAAATCAACAAATATATTTTATATTTTACATTTTAGCTAGGTAGGTGCGTAAAATTTTAGAAATCTAAAACCAACGAAAAAGATAGTTCTTAAAATGTTAAGTATTTTTCATGTACAATTTTGATTTCTTTTAACCAATGTACTGTTGTCCATCTAAAATATATGCAATTATTTTTTATATAAATCATATTTTCAGCCAAATTGATTTGAATTTCAATTTGGGGTGATCCTTTTGGCAGCAAAATTGGTTTTTATAGTTGTCTAATTGTTTACTTAGATTTAAGTATATATTGGATGATAATTTTGTAAACGTATAAAACCCCTATTTTTGTGAGTTATTTTTTCGGTGCCTTACTCAAAAACAGGCTTTTCAACAAACCGTGGAATTTCTAGTTTTCTGTAGTTATATATTTACTGCATACCCATGAAATAACAGTGAACATTTAACACTAAAAGTGTCGGAGTAATGAGGGTTCAAAAATATAGTTTAGGACTAAAAAAAAAAGTCACAACTGTATTATTTTGAGATTGTATTATTGGTTGAAAATTCCGATCAATCACTATCTAACAGAGATAAATGGAAGCTGTACATTGAAAATTTGAGTAATTCTATAAAAAAAAAAAAATAAAAAGATAACATGAGTTAACTTTGAAATAACTCTTTTTTTTTTTTTTTTTATTATTTTTTTTTTGTTATAAGACCTTTATTAATGAATTTCTTGCTTCAAAAACTCACTTAGTACCTATAAAGTGTCGTTGCTGTATGTTTAAAACTTTGGGAGGTTCTAAAGTTTTGAAAATAAGGGTTTGGCTAGTATTATTCAATACGTGTGAATGTTCCTGTAAATGATATCTTGATCAATGAATTTCTCGCATAAAAAAACTCTTTATCATTATAAAATTTCAACAAAACCCATGGAGCCAATTTTGAGAAAAATTTTACAGAACCACAAACACACACTCGTAAAACACATAACTATTGCTCGGTTAATACTATAGGCTGACAAAAAAAACATATAGTAAATTATTTTTATGTCCGGAAGGTGCAGCCAAGCCTAAGAAAAATAATATAAAAATATACCTATATTGTTATAGTTCACAAAACGCATATAAATATATTTTGATACGCATGTTTTATTTTAAGTGTTTATTTTTTATGACACATTTTAAATCTTTAAAACATTCCACATTTTTTATTAAAATCACTTTTTTCTACAATTTGTTTTAAATATTTTATAAGTTATGATCATAATTGTATGAAATTTTTTTTTTACTAGATTAGTATGATATGTATTTATTATTTTATAATATTGTCAATTATGGTAATAACAAGAGTTTTATTTAAAAAAAAACAAAAAATCAGAAACGTTTCTTTTATTGTTCATTTTAAAAACTTTAAGCTTAATAAAACTATTACCGGCCATTGTTTTTCCTGTCTCCGTAAGAAGATTAAGATTTTTTCTGGCATCAATATCTAAAAATTTAAATATGTATTAAAAACACCCGGTAACTCTAGGACACGTGGGTAATTTGAATAAGTAGCGAATACGCTTTAGGTGGGTCACTATAGTATAAAAGTTGTTGTTAAAACGTATTATTTAATATCTGAAAGCAATGATAAATCATTGCATTCAAAAATACGATTTCTAGTAAACTCAGTTGTCTAGTATACGTCCTATGTTAAGTATAATTTTTTATTCATTTGGTTTTTTTCAGGACGTTTATTTGATAACTTAGTTTGCTTTTGTTTTAAATAAAATTTTTAAATTTAAATTCTTAAATAACAAATTTGTGTGAGTTACAAATTTTCTTCCAAAAATAAATCATATGATACTTCTGACCAATTTTCAGCAATTTTCCAAATTTCAACGACAAAAAAAAAATTATGACTATGCATTTTCGAAAATTTTTAGTATGTAGCATATGTATATATATTTTATTTTATATTAATAAAAGGGTATGAAACCCTTTTGAAAATGTATATAAATTACATAAATACAATAAAACTCATAACAGAGTATAAAATTTAATTTACAAATAATGATAAATAAGGTTAATTAAATTTAAGTCATTAAAGCAGATTCATAATAAAAAAAAAATATAGATAGACAAATAGTAAAATTAAAGATCTATAGATGGATCCTCATTAGGCATTAACATTAAGGGCTTAATAGGCTAATTTTTCATATAATTCCTCGAACATGTAGGGACATGAAAAGGAACACTAGAACATTTTTGACGGGGAGGGACCTTGAAATTGAGTTAGGAATAAATCAGATGAATCGACTTGACCAGACAACAGTCCCTTTAGAAACTTTACTCAAAGCATTCGCCTGCGTTCAGCTAAAAAGATAAGACCTAATTTAGCAGCAACAGCTAAATAATCATGTGGTGTGTGTTCAATGCCTAATTAGAAACCAGCAGAACGAAGAAAACGGCGCTGAACTCTTTCAAATTGGAGAGAGTCATTAGCAGTAAAAGGACTCCAAACAACCATTCTAGTATTGGTCGCACTAAAGTAAAATATAGTAGTTTAAATGACAAATCTAGTTTAAAATCCCTAGCCAGCCTAAATCCAAGAATTTTCAAGGCCTTACAACGTACCATGTCAATATGTGGTCGTGGATCAAGTATATATGATGCTGACCTTGTGTTAAAATTTTAAAATTTTTTGTGGACGCGGACATTTTTTATCAAACTATCACCGTGTAAAAGTTACAGCTAGTTCCATCTATTATTTGGACGTTATGGCCAAAAAAAACTAAATCTATAATGTCTAAAACACGTAAGTCGTAATTTTCAAGGGTTTTTATTATACTTCACTTAGTTTTTTTACTGTTCCTTTTTTAATTTTGAACTTTTAAATTTGACACCCCTCAAAGTGCAATCAGAGTCTAAAGAATTTTCATTAGAAATACTGAATTTAAAAATCATAGCATTCTATATGCCATTAAATTGTTAAACAAGAAAAAAAAAAAAACATTATTGTAGAAACAATACATTCTTCTCTGACGCTCAGAATCTACGATTTCAAAAAAGTTATTTATAATTTATAACAATTATTAATTGGTTTTATATTGTACTTCAATGTCAGAGAATTATTAGAAAAAAATCCACAATAATTTTGGAGAGTCTTTTTGAAAAATTTGTGATGATTGAAATATGTTTTAATATGTTGGTTAAAATAAAATTATTTTAACTAGGTATCTCTTTAAAATAATTTTTTATAATTTTAAATTCATTTTATTTCTATTTATGACATGTATTAGATTTTTATGTAAGCAACAATGTTGTTTCAATGTTAACTTATCTATATTTAGGTAATAAATTGTAATGTTTCCATGAAAACGACAGTTGAATTTTCTTTATAAAAGTACAAATAGTTAATTTTGATTAATGTATCAGGTAATGGTACTTCTTTATATTCAATAACATAACAATATAATATTATAGTTTTATTTTTGTAATTTTCATCCTTTTTTTTAACCATCAGCCAAGGATAAACACATAATATATAGTTTTACAAAGAGGAATCTTTGTGATTGAAAAAGTGAATTAGGAAGAAATATTTGTAGTTTAAAGATAGTTTTGAAATAGGTACCAAAATGATAATAATTATTGCGTTGAAAAAAAATTATTATTATAAAACGGTAAAAATTTAGATTTTGTAAACCATCTAGTTTAAAACATAGATTCACTATAAAACGTTTATTTAAAAAAATTCTTACTTATATATTCGTTGGAAGCTAAATTATCTGTAACATATATTTAAATACAGTAACTAGACTATAAAAATATAAGCGGATATTAGTACGAATGTTATTTTTCTAAAAAAAATAAAACTATATTTAGAATACTTATTGTAGGTAACTAGTGTTCAACTTTCTTTTAAAACTTTTTTTATTAAAAAAAACTAAGAATAAAGTTGTCACAAATTTATAAGTACTATTAAATAAATAATTCAATTATTAATTATTTAATAAGGTACTATACAAAAACTCTAGGCTTAGTAAATATTTTAAAAAGTTTATTCCTATACAAAAATATTTGTAAAAGAGGTATAATTAGAATTAATAATACGGATACAACAAGTCAATTAACATACCATGCAAGAATAAAATTTATACATTATAAATAATTAATTGGTCAAAACTTGCAAAGATATGCGAAAAAATATGTTATACCTGCCTATCAAATATAATATTATTTACTCATAGATACTTTTCTTGGGTTATTATACTTTGCTTTAAATTATTAACTGAGTTATGATTTTAAATACGAGTATTATTCATTTTTATATTAAAAATAACACTAGTGATGAAAACGTTTCCTCGTGGAACATTTTCATTCTAAGTAAGTATTAATAAGTAAATACATATTAATTTAGGATAAGAATATTTTCATTCTAAGCAAACGATGAATATCATCAAATACTTATTTTATTATTTAAATCATTTTGTTCTAAATGAAATAGAAGTAGAAATTGTGTTAAAAATAGCTGATATTATTATCAACAGTACATCATGCGGGATTGCCAGTCGCCCCCTTAGATCAAGTTACAATATTACAATATAGTTACAATATTCTTACTTTATGAGTTATGAGTTATAAGGATATTGGTGGTAATATTTTGATTAATTAAAATATTTTTCATATGACCGAAGATACACGATATCATTGTTTAAAAGTGAAACTTGTTTTTTAGGTTATATTTTGGTAAGTATTTTCGTCCTGATCAAATAAAACAAATTTCGTTTAGAGATTTTTCATTTTGTATCGATTTTTCATGTTATAATAGAGATTTATGTCGTATACACTAGTAAATGACGGATGAATCAAAACATTTTTGAAGCAAATTAAAAACTCATTATACATAAAAAAAAAGTGAACTTTAAAAAAATGAAAAAACATTTTAATTTAGAGAAAACAACAAAGTGTTAATAACCTACCATAGTATAACTAAGAAGAGTTATGACTGTTACGTTGGCAATGGAAACCATGCGCGCGTAACATTGACATAATCATTTAGCTATTTACCGCTGTAAAATTTCACCAGTAAACATATTTAAAAATTCACACTTCTAATCAAACCCACAATGTCACAGAACTTGTGATTGTAGTTGTATACGCACTCCTCATAATACTAATATGTAGTTAATAGTAAGTGAAGTTTAGTTACATTTAAAGTTTAATACTTTTTAAAACATTTCTCTTATATTATATTTGACTTAATCGGTATAAAATGATCTATTAACTTTGATGAAGAACATATTATAATGTTCTTGAATTTATTTGATTGATTAGTTTCTGTCAAGGAAACCAAAATATATTATTATTAATTAATCTTAGTCAAAATAAGTCGAAATAGTTGATCATATCAATTTATAATAATTTTGCATAAAATTGGTTTATATCTTATATCTTGGGTGTGTGTACTTACTCATACAAACTAATAAAAAAAAAAAAAAATAGTACCTTATGTATGACCCACTTTCAAATGTATAATAATTTTTTAGAGAGAAATAAGACATTAAATGAACATATTGTTAAGCTTGTATAAGAATATTGTGTCTGAACAATATTTAATAATTTAATAACTATACATTTTCAAAGTATTGTTATTTTCGCTGAAAATTTTTCAAAATTAAATACGATTTTAGACACAAATATAGGTACATTAAACGCTTTCATATATTGTGAAATCGTCTTATATGTTGTGAACCAATTTTTCTTGTTGCGTGGGTATTTTAGTTTCAAAAATCAAACAACAATTTTAAAAGTTCATTAAACAACAAATCTTCTCAACCCAATAAACTATATTAGGAGGAATTGTATAAAAATATCGGAGCGATTATTTTACTTTAGTACGTACTAAAAGGAAATATCACAAATATTGTGAAATCAATAAATTTTACGCTACAAATGGAATCTAGAGTAGACATTGTATCTACATATTGCATTGAAGAATTTAAATTCAAAAGAATCATAAATAATTATATGTTGAAAGATTATTTTATAAACTCACTTTGAAGAATGCACATGTTTCTTATTTGATTGTTATGATCTAAAATGAGAAAACTACCGTGTTTTTATAATTTTATAATTTATTTAAATTTTATTTTCGAACAAACCTAAGTTCATGTAATTGTGTGTATGAACCATGAAGACTTTATTTCTATAGTCTATAATATACCTATCTTTATAGTATGAACACATTAGCAGACGTGTTTTATTTTTAATTTGTTTTATCACTTATTGTTTCATATATAATGTGTGTTTATAACTTTGTACAAACCGACAATTTTTTAATGTTTTCAATTTTGATTGATGATCAAGAATAATATGTATCTGTATACAATTTAATATTTTGCAGTAGATCCACTATCCGGACTGCGGACGTAACTCATTATTAGCTAAATTAGAATTACCATATTGCATATCGAGTAAGATGACATAAACCAATATTATCACAATACTTAAAGTATTTTATGTTTAAAACAATATATAAATTGGAAAACGGTTTAGGCATGTGTCGATGAAAAAAGACACGGAATAAGCAATTGTGGTAATTAAAATGGACGTTAAAGGAAAAAGAGGAAGAAAAAATATATGTGTGTGAACATGAACAAAAATGATAAAGGCAGCTGGTGTATTTGTTGGATATGTAGATGAAAAGTGAAGATCTAGAATATGGCAGGTAGAACTCAAATAACTGGAAAAAAAGAGAAGGTGAAAGAAAATAAAAGTAACAAGATAAAAATATAATAAAAGTGGGAAAGAATATAATATTAATTTAATTACACAATTAAAAACATATTTGCATCTTAATAAATTTATAATATTAAACTTAGGTCCTTTAATATGTCTCTTTCATGCTATTAATTTTGAACGTATTATAATGGTTTTGATATTTTTTTTTAATGAAGACTTACCAGTGTAACTTATAAAATCACTGAACAAGCCGTGGTTCACACCTAAACATAATATTAGAAATCGGTATTGTAGATTTTAGAAAACTTTTATTGCCCGGTGTCCATATAAAATTATATGAGTATGTTCCTAGGTACAATAATGTGTTAAATATAACTTAACGGATGCGAGTATAGATTCGTAGCTGATACAAAACTCAAATAATATTACAGACAGTGACGTATACTGCGGTGGTGGGGTCGTCTGCCCGTAATGAAATACCAGAGTTAGCCAAAAAAAATTATAGAACTTTGATTACATTTTTATGACTAACATTTTAGTTTGAAATATTGAATAAGGATAGTGTAAACATCTTTGTAAATTTCTTATAAATCTCCCTAGAATTTTCGATTTAGGCTAATAATATGTTCTTTATGTTTATTTTTCTTTGTGTATATATTAAGTTTTTCACTGATTTTCTATTGTACCGTATATTCTTTTTTTAGGGAGCTTTGGCGTGTATTAATATATATAAAAAAAAAAAAAAAATATGGGTGAGACTGGTTAATAGTGAAAATAAATTTAATATTACGTCAATGCAATGGTGAATAAAGGTTTTAAAAACAATTCAATTCTTCTTTTACTAAAATATAATTAAATTCCATCGCCAAATCAGAAACGTAAGTACATTTCAAGTGAAAGTGACTTCGTTTGATCGTACTGCATAATATTTAATTTTAAAGTAAATTTATGATATAAAAAATACTATAGAGTTGTTGAAATGTACAAGAGAAAAAATATAATTTGTACGCTCTTCGAAAATCTGTTTTTATTTTGTTAAGTAAAATATGTTTAAGAATATTTATATATTCGGTCAAATCTTTCACGATCATATTAGCAGAAGATAACAGTAAATTATAACTAATAAAAAACATAAACTTAAGATTATTTTAAATAAAATGACTAATGTGACAATGCAAATTCGCATAAATAATTCAGTTTTTCAATCAAAAGCGATAAAAAAGAAAAATATCTGTTATATCAAAATACTAGTATTACTCACAATGTGGTAAAATGTTTGTTTCATTTGATTTTGAGATTTCTTTAGTACAATTTCAATAATGATTATTATTTAAGTATATGAAAATATTTTTTTTATAAAAATAAAAATTATTGCTACGTAAAAATTAAATTACAATTTTAAAAAATACTTAAACCTAATCAATTAGCGTTGTGATATGTCAGTTCTTGCCAAAAAGTTGTAAAGAATCGTCTTTAAAGACTATAATCTGTTTATTATGTAAACTAAAAAGTTATCATTTGTTTATTTAATTTTGACATATGCAGGGCCGTAGCGAGCATGGGGCAGGCGGGGCGGTGCCCCGGGGCCCCCGACGAGAAGGGGCCCCAAAGGGTCCCCTTCTCGTCGACCACTTCCGTAAGGGGGGCCCCAAATTTACTTGTTGCCCCAGGGCCCCCAAGGCTCTAGCTACGGCCCTGGACATATGAGGTTCCATAGAAAGTTTTTTGTGAAGTTTTTCAATTTTTTTTTTTTTGGTTTTTTAAAGAATTTTTTTTAATTATAAAAACCATTATTTAATTTTTCGTTCAAAAGTATTAAGCTTGGATTATACTCTTGAGAAACACCTAAATACGAATCAAAAAAAGTACAAAAATCATTATGCATTTATCTATTCATGAAATATATGTGTACTCCTTAAACTTAAGTGCAGCTAAATTTGATATGAACGTAATTATAAAAGTATAGAAAGATATATATTATTATCTTAACTATATTTTTATATGCAACAAGTTACATTTTAAATATATTCATATGTAATATATATATATACATATATATATTTTATGTACCATTATTTTTAGGGTTATGATAACGATTTTAACAAAATATAATAATAAGTCAGATGTTCAACTATAAGTATAATAGTTTTAATTACTATTTGGAACAGCTTTAAAACTATTATTTTATAAAAATGTTTATTTTAAGTTTAAGTCAACAATCTTTCAAAAACAAAAAGATTAGGTACTCTCTTTTTGTGGGGCTATCCATTTTTGGAAATAAGGAACTTTTATCATTTATTATTATTAGTGTAACTACTTACATAGAAACATGTCAAAATACTGATAATTTTGTATTTATTATTTTATATAATAATAAGGACGCATTCACACAGTATTTTGTTCAATACATTTAAATACCTATCGAAATGTACTGTGTTAAGTTGAATTAATAAATTAAAAAAATTAATTCTAAAAAATAAAGAAAAGATATATCCAAACATTGTAAACTACAGTAAAATGTGACAGAAATAATGCAAATTTTCATTAAATAATACGTTTATATTCTTATGACACATTCAAAATGGTAAATTCATTTCAAACAATTAACAATGTTCTAAAAAATTAAATAATAAATTAACTATTGGTTATAAATATACGCATATAGTTTTTGTTTATTGATAATAGAGGTGAATTGACTATCTGAATAATACTATTAGTATAAAGTGTCTATATAGTATATAGGTAATATGTTAGTAAAAAAATTGTTACAGTGAGATGAAATAGTTTTAAAATAATACTAATAAAACTCAAAAAACAATCTATCCATCAAAAGGGTGCAGTTTACAGTCAAATATGTGTAAATCATACACATGATTATGTCTGTAACAGTGATTGTATAAAGAAATAATTTTTCTTTAAACTTAAAAATATTAATATTTTAAGGTTTAAATGTTTACTTTTAATGATGTATTTATGTATGAATTTAATTTTTTATTAAATATGTATTCTTACTTAAACATGCTAAAAAAATAAAATTTTAAAAATTTGATTGTTAGCTGTATATGTTTATTATAAGTTGTTTTGAAATAAAAAATTGTGTTTAGAATATCTTATATACAAAAGTATATAGTCTTGCATGTTGGTTTGTCGTTTGAGTACTAATAAATTGTGTTGGTACTAAAAAGTACAAAAATTCCAAAAGTTGTGTCTCAAGTAAAGTCTAGATTTTTTTTTAAGCTGAGTATGAAATAGATAATTAAAATTATACCTTGTAAAAATCAAGTAAATAGGTTTTTGTTTTAAATATTGAAATTTAAATTTAAGAATATTACTATAGCTTAATTCTGCTCCGTTTTTTTGTAATTTTTTTTAAACAAATCATTGACCAAATTTACTGATATTAAAATTTGAACTACTATATTTGCACAAAAAAAAAAAAAAACACATCTTCATTACAATGAACTAATTACTAAGTAATAAAAATATTGTGTATATTAGTAACTAAAATAAAAATATAAAACAAAAGGCATTTATTCTTTTATGGTTATTTTTTTTTTTTTTTTACTACATACCGGATAACTCATTTGTTGTGTATTCAGAAAATGAGAACCCTAAAAAACATAATGAATTTTAGTTAAAAAAAAAATTTATTATTACAATTCTATTCAATACAGTTAATTAAATAAGATATGATATTAAATAATATTTTCATTAACTTCAAATGGAAAAGTTAACAGCTTCAACCGGTTACGTCTGATTTGGGTAGTTCATTGTTTTGGAATGTAGTTTAGAGTTTTGTATCATAAATTAGGGAACAGTAAAATTGCTAAAGAAAAATTACAATTCTGAGCAAAATCTGTGAGTCAAATACTAATCGATAAATGCGAAACCATTACATATTAAAATGTTGTATAAAAATTCTAATTGCAATAATTGCCAATAATTTTAAAGACATAAACCCAAATTTTAATATTATAAAAATGTCTATAATCAAAATTGTGTCTATACCAATTTTCAAATGATTTCAACTTCAAATACGTAATTATATTATCTAGATTTCTATTTTTTTTTTAGCATTCTTTACTGAAAACTAAATGTGAATAAAAAAAAAATTTCTAGTCATATAAACGCAAAATTTGATCATTTTTAACTAGGGGAAAAAAGTGTTCTCATTTTTATTTTCTAACCAATGTACAATCAATATTATCTTTTAATTTATTCATTCTTTTTTAATAATGTATATGGAAAATTTTTTCTTCTATATCCTTCTGTTTTGAAAATGTAATGCAAACATAAAAACATAGATCAATGAACCAAATTTGTAAGTCGTTCAAAAATGAAGATTTGGTATACATAAAAATGTAGCGTTTTCAATAATAAAAAAGAAAAATATCGGAATATTTTAAGTTCAAACATCGTTGTACTTTATTTTATTTTGACACTACCTATATGTTTTACATTTAACTCACATATTTAAATATAAAACATTGAAAAGTGAACATTTCAAATATTTGACTCACTGGAATTTCTCAAACTGATAATATTTTAGGCAATTATTTATCATTGATATCAAAAGAAGATATCCAAATCAGTGACACAACTAAATCAATTTCTAACTTCATAATTATTTTTTAATATTTAATGTTGATGTCTACTTTTTGGTTTCCAGTCCAATTTAAATTTGAAAGTAAATATATATTATATTTGATTTAAGTAGAAAAATAAACGTAAGATATATTTTTTTAATTTCAAACATAATTATTGACATCTTCTGATAAATACCGGTTATTTCATCATCTGTTGGTTGATATCGTTGATTGTCTAAACAAATTAGTAGTCAGTATGTAACAATAAAAACTTTTATAATATAGTATTCGTTTTGAAATATATTTTTCTAAAAAAAAATATAATAGTATAATATTGAGGTATCATTAAATAAAATATAAAATAAAAAAATGATTTACGACAAATTGTACAATTCAAATATAATGTATGTCATAAAATTTTAGGCGATAACCTAAGTATTTTAAGTTGTTTAATTGAAATCCTTAAAATATTTAACTACTGACTTCTATTGGAATAGTCGTGGACAGGGTTTCCGCATGAAAATATTATACCCAATAGTAAAAATATAATCACCATTTTGCAAGGTACAAGTTAGTTATTGAATTCTAGTTAGTTTAATTGTACTCTATGTTATAGTTTATTATACTATTTTTTTGTTTGTACTTTCCAAAGATTTATTTTAGGTATTTGAATGCAATGAACAGCAAATACAATTATTTATAAAATGTGCTCAAAACTTCATAAAACTATACTTAAAATATTTAATGGCATGCTTTGAATCATATATTAATCAACCACTCCCAGTTCCATTTGATGGATTTTTTCCATCCAGTAGAAAATCTGAAAAATGTTATAACTTACACTTAAATAAACTAAAACGTCGTTTATATGACTGTTTTATTTTCACAATGCCAAGTAATTTGTTTTAGATTCTGAGCGAAGTGAGGAAGCTATTAAATTTAAATAAGTGTAATTTTTTTTTTTGTGCCTGTGATATGCGTCTAAGATTGTGCTTCGATCTATCGAAACGTTTTCTGAAAAACGTAATTCTATATTTATATCCATGGTTGAACAAAACAAAACAAAAACTTCGAAAACACGGTAAAAAGTATGGAAAACAAAATTATGACAAAATCGATTTCGTTATATAGTCATAACTTCCAAAATAATGATTATTCAAATCAGAAACTTTTACACAATATTTACATGTATAAATTACAGATTCGTTACAAATTTTAAATTATCATTAAAAATTTTAGATTCTGAGCGTTAGCGAAGAATGTATTAGTTTTACAATGAAGTTTTTTTTTTTTTTTTGTGTGTGATCAAAAGTTATTATAGAAAACCTGCAACAATTTTTACGCATGATACCTTAAAAAAAAGATAATGGATCCACTATAGTACTTTATTTGAAGCATTTTTTGAAATTTTGAATATTTTTGAAGTTCTGAGGAAAGCAAAAAACGGCCCAATTTTTCGAATTGCTCAATTCGACTTGAATGAAATTGAAAATTCATATATGTCATTTAGGAGGGTCTTATGAGTGTTCTGCTGAAGTTTCAGTCGATTTCGATCATTTTTGAGGAAGTTATGAACCTTTGAAATTGTCGTTATTTTGGGCGGCCGTGTATTTTTTATGAGAGGCCCAAATAATTACGGGAAACGTGTTTTTTACACGTCATTTTAGACTTTTTTTTCGATTTTTGTGATCACTTTTTCTAGTAGAAAATATGCTCTAATAACAACGTACGATACCTCGAAAGATAGATGTTTGAGATCGAACTTTATTTGAAGCCTTTTCTAAAATTTTGTTTATTTTTTAAGTTCTGAGGAAAAAACGAAAAGTGTCGAATTCCCAAAAGTGCTCCGTTTGACTTGAATTATATATGCGTCATTAAAAAGGGTTTAACGAGTTTACTGCTTGTTTTCAAACGATTTTGATCATTTTTTAGGGAGTTATGGAATTTTGAAATTTTTGAATTCTTGATTTTTACACAGTTATTGTTCCATCAATCGTCTAATTTTTTTGTTTAAGTCAAGAAATTTAATACAATCGAAACAGGATAGTTTTACATATGTGGTTAAAAAACTTAGATAGTTGGTTTACACAATTTTGGTTTATTGTTGATTTAAGTTGTTATTTTGTCGTAAAACTCGTCATTCCTGGCGGCCGTTTATTTCTTATGGGGGGAACAAATAGTTATGGGAAACATGTTTTTTTCACATCGATTTAGATTCTTCGATTATAACATTCAAAATAGATATCGGACAAGGATGAAACTTTTACACAATACCGAAATAAGAAAGATACAGATTTGATTACAATTTTTATTTTTAAAGTAATGTTTTATCACGACGTATTCTGGACAACTGAGCTCGCTGAATTTCGAAATCAATGATTTATCGTTGCTTTCAGCACTTAAATAATGCGTTTAAACCATAACCTTTAAACTAGTGGCTCACCCAAAGGATAGTCGCAACCCCGTCAAACTAACCACGCAAACTAGACTGATCCCAGCGCTTACTTTTTATTTTATTCTTGGATTTATAGTTTATTGTATTATTTTGAAAAAAAGGTATATGTATATACATGAAAATGTAATAATCAAAAAAAAAAAAAAAAATGTTTACTTTAATCAAATACAATACAATTTTTACAATATTACTCTAATATTGATATAAGAGTATGTTATATAATAAATGTATTCAAAACATTATTCTTGCAATCACAAAATTAATGACTACATTATTATTTTTTTTTGTACAGTTATAAACAACTGTTTGAAAGTGACTATTCAATTTTGCATACATCTTTTTTAAATCATTTTTGAACAATCCATACTATTTTCAATTACTATAATTTATTGTAATACAATTTGGACAATGGTTTCTTTTTTTTTTTAAACGTTATCTACATAGATTAAAAACAAAAATTTCAATTTCTGAACACTTTATTTTTTGTAAACATATGAAGAATATGTTGTACATATCATTTTTTTCTATTTTATTGGCATGATAAAATATTATATAAATTATTATTCTATTAAAGTATTATGAAAAAGAAAAAAAGGAAGAATAAAAGAATTCATTTGAAGTTAGTTTTTCTTCATTTAAATTAACATTTCAAATGAATAATTTGTATTTTATATCCAAGCAAGCAATACTAGAAAAATTTAATAAAATAATGCAATATCAAATTACCCGTTGCTTTAATGCTGACATTCATTAAGAGTAAAATAGCAAAAGTAGCTAAATAATTTTCAATCTTATTCATTATGAAAATAAACTTTCTTAGTAAAAAAATTTAGTTTAAAAGTTTATGTTTGTCTAAATTTTTAGTCGAACTAATGACTATAATTTACTTATTCGGTTCTTCTTATAAACTTTTAAAAAATGTATTTACGTGGAAATTGTTTACCTGCAAAATATTGTCAATTTTGAAACATATTTTATATTTTTAAAATAAATGAGGTCAACAGAAGATAACTATAAAGAAGTCATCGGTTTTATTATTATTTTATTTTTTTGTAAATAATACGTTTTGTATAACTATGAACAATATACACCTAAAAAAAAAAATTACTTATAACACCATCTCATGTTTGTTTCTGAGTGGGTATGACCTACTAAATGATTTCTAATATAATATTAAGTGGTGACAAGTGAATAACATATTTGAGTTCATCAATTTATTTTATCTAAATGTTTTGATAATTTTAGATTATCATATACAATGAATTCGAATAAAATAATGTACACTTTGTTACATATTATACTTATTTTGAAATTGGTTTTCCTAGTGGAAATACCTATTATAAAAATATATTTATTTTTTTTTTATTGAAATGTACGTCGATTTCCCAAATACCTTCTTAAGTATTCTTTTTTATTGTTATTCAAATGGTTAAACTATTAACAATAATATAACTTTTCAAGTATATAATTTTTTTTTTTTTTTTTTAATTGAACGTACATCTTAAATGCATATTGATATGCAAATGGCGCGATTGGGTTACGGTCGTTTTTAAAGAGTTTTGTATAGGCAATATTTTGATAATTTCTATTTAGTGTTGTTTTTGTGTGAGTAATAAATGAACGTTAGTGTGAATGTATGTTATCAGTGTATGTGGTGCGTCCGGGAAGGTTTCCCGCATGACTCACGCGAAAGCACACGTCACTATTTTATAAGAATTAAATATTTTTATGTTTCTAAGACAACAATATAAACCTAAAAGATAGAGTCGAATTTGTTCACTTTAAGAAAACCGAATCTAATTCTGAAAAATGATTTCGATTCTTCAATCTTTTTCCTAGGTTTTTGTGGGAGTCGATTTTTTATTTTATAAGTCATATATTTTTACGTTTACCGAAAAATTATTAAAATTTCAAAAAATCAATATGATATTTAAATATATTTTTAACCCAAGTTTTGAAAACCGACTACACAATAACCTGTAAAAAAGGTTAATGAATCAAAATCATTTTCCAGAACTAAATTTGGTTGATTTAAAGGAAATGAATTCGACCCTAGCTTTAAGATCCAAAAGGATACAAAAATTCACTGTGTCCAATCCCCTTAGTGAATTTTTTTTTTGTTTTTAACGAAAAAATTAAAATCATTTTTTTACTTCAACATAAATTACTTTTAAGAAACATTATTTTAAAATCATGTTTATTTTTAACACATTTTATCATGTATGCATGAAATATATCATATTTTAAATTTAACTTAGTGGCAAGGTAAATATGTAAGATTTATTGAACTGTTTACGATTAAAGACAATGGCTATTAGTCATTTGTTTATACACATTAAATACAATAATACAATTTTATAAAGTTTTCTTTCTTTTGAATATTAATAACTCAATACCTAGCTCTCAAATGAATCAAAATACGAGTATAATAATAAAATATAAAACAATTTGTTAAGATATTCAGCATCTATAGTTGTACAGTTATTTGAACAGCAATTATTAATACTTGTTTTACTTCATGGTACAATATTAATAAATAATAATATTATAAATTGGTCGCTAACAAATCATTATAAGAAAAATAAGTTCTTGTTTGAAAAAAGAAAAAAAATTATTTTTTTTGTTATAGTTAGATTTTATCATTTTTGTTCTATGTCCTTACTTCAAAAATACTAACAATGTGTTAACATTTTAATTAGTTTTAATTGTTTTGAAACAGATATTAGGTACCAAAAATAAAAAGTATCCATATACAACTAATGAATAATTATTGCCTTAAATCAAATTAATAAACTTATAATCAAATTATTTTACCATTATTTAGAAGTTAGAAAAAGGATAATTGCTGATTGTGTTGGAAGCTTATTGGAGTAGTGACTTCGCTTTCGGTGTATTACACGCTTTGAGAGTTGTAGTATGTAATAAAACTGGTGAGCGGAAAATGGCTTATAAAAAAAACCTTTCTAAGTAAACTCTGTGAATCATATACTTAGTACGTTCAAGTTTGATAAGTTTTTGATTCTGAGCGTGGCGAAGAATGTATTGTCTTCGGAGTGTTTAAACGTAAAATATTATAGTACCTACTAAAATGTTTGAAAATAGACTTTGATGGTATTTTTTTTTAAAATTTCACTATTTAAATCGTTATTTTTTCAATTTTAAATCTTATTTTGATTTTATGGACAGTAAACTAAAACGTTTTTGAAAGTTTTACTGCAAAAATTGTTCTCAGCTTTTAGGATCACGTTTTTGTTGGAGTAAAATATATACTACTCGTATAAAAGCAAAACAATTCAGAAAAAAACATCACTTTGTACAAAGTGAATAAAACCTTAGATACTTACACTCTAATAATAAAAAGGAGTAAGTTCTATAAGAAAAGAAAAAAAGATAGTAAGTAAATTCAAGTTCAGGTAAAAAATTGTTTCTGGGGGCTGGATTGTTCAATTCATTTGGTAGGTCAGTTTGTGAAAAGTTATGGTTTAGACTCATTATTTAGGATCTGAAAAAATAAATTTGAACGATGTTGGCTATCCAATACGTCTTGGGAAAAAACCAAATTTCCCTAATAAAAATATTAGCAATAGGTATTTAAGTAGATACTTACATTATTTAAAACACCGATTTTATAGGTTCAAATTGATAACATGAGAATAACATATTATATTATATACAATTAATACAATTATGAAACAAACCACCAAAAACCTATCGACCGTTTAATACTTCAATACATTCCAACATAAATTTTTACTTATTCATTAGAGACTATATTTATATAAGATTTCTAACAGCACGTTTTGCCTATTTCCAGAAAAATCAGCCAAGATTATTGGAAGTGTAAGATGTAAAAATTAAGACTTGACTGAGTTAATTTGTTGAATTTATAATCCATTATTGCTCAGTTGACAGTTATATCGTTATAACATTTTGAAAGATATTCTTTAATCATGAACACAAATTTTGAATTTTAGAGTCATGTGATTGATATAAATTGTTTGAGTGTATTAATAATAAATTCAAAATTAGTTTAACATGTTATAATAGTTTAATATTTTAAATTATACTGCTTTTTAAATTTATTTTTAAATTTCTAAATTAAAAGCTTGAATTGATTTCTATTCATATAAATTAAATTAATATTTATATGTCTGTACAATATTCTAGATAATTTTTTCTGCAAATATATCAAAATGTTGTATAAGTCAACATTTCAAAAAATTTTTTCCAGTGAATAATTATTTACTTACTCAGATTTTACTTGTAATGACTAATTACATCTTATGTCTCTTATGAGTTTTGTAATACAATATAAATAATGTACTACACTATTTTTGGATGATTGAGTTTAATAATTTTTTTATAATTGTAACCAATAATTAAAAACATAGCAAACCCAAATTTTCTCAAATTTGTTGTTTAATATTATCTTACGTAATTTGATTTGTTTAAATATAATCAAAATAGAAATTCTATCTCAACCTTCCAATAAAATGATTGTCACAGTGGCTTGCCAAACATTTCACTCTCCTTGTTAATAGATATTACTCTCTTTTTTATTTTGCATATAAACTGACATTAAATTTTTGCTTCTTCATTCCTATATAAATACTATTTCCTAAATCATTCTATTATATTCATATAAAATTGTTATATTTTCATCCAGCATTTTATTGAAACATGTTATTTTCAAAAAAAGTGCAATGATCGGACTTATTCAAATGAGTCATAAATGAAAATTCTTTATCTTCTTGTAGTTTCTTATTGCTCGGTTTTATTGAAAGTTTAATAAATTATCAAAATTTAAAACTACAAACTACATAAAAATAAAAAACATATTTGTAGTTACATTGTTTTTTAAATTTTATCGTAAACAATGCAATATATCATGCACTAAATCGTTGAAAACAAAATAAAAACAGGAAGTTATATTTTAACAATAAATATTATTTATAGCTATAAAACAAATATTTTCCTTAAAAAAATAATAAAATAACCAATGCTTGCATTATTTCCTTTTTAAATTCTGAACAAAGCTAAGAATGAATTGTTTTTTAATGATATTTTTTTATTTTTTAAATATAGGTAAAAAAAATCAATAAATTTTCTGAAATATTGTGACAAAAAACGTATAATTTTCAGGTTTCTGATAATTTTTTTTGGTAGAAAGAAGGTATAGATATTTCCGTTGAATACCTAAAAAATTGGAATTATGACTTTTTTTTGTTTTTAATACTTGACTTTTTTTAACATATGTGAAAAAAAACATTGAAATAGCAAAATTGTCTGTACTGTTGTTAGAATATATGCATTATAACTGTAACTGTACTGTATAATAAAGATGTATAATAATAAATACTAAAATTGATTTTATTTAGTATGCTATTTATTTAATTTATGGACTTATGTAAGTGGGTTCATGATCTTTAAATTTTTCAATTAATAAATTTAAAAAAAATAAATATTTTGGTTATTCTCCCATCATGACCCCAAACCTCATCGACTAAAGGTTTATATAAATATAACTATTTGCATGCATGTACCTATACAACTATATAAGCATAAACATGTATTTACTAAAATCATAGACATTATACAGCAAAAAAACCAATTTGTTTTTTTTTTCTTAAATAATAAAACAACATAATATTTTAAGTTGAGCAAATCATTCTTCAAAATGAATCGAATAGTATTTGAAAAAAATAATTCCTAAGTTTTAATCAGTTCGTAATTTACCTACAGCGGTTTATGCGACACAGTAAAAACGATTATATTGATATGATTTCTTTTTTCGTTCCAATCCAAGTAGTCATCAAATTTGGGATATATGTAATTTATTCGTGCAACCACATACAACTAATAGTGGATCTCTTCAAGAAATGCACCAACATCTATAAAATCTGCTGAAATTAATTTTTAGCAATAAAACATCAATCGATTTCAAAAATATATATTAAAACAATTAGCTTTGTAATTTAGTAACAAAATCATAATTTCCAAATGCATAAACGTTCTCATTTTTTAATCCATAATGCCTTTGTTTATGAACCATAATTGCATTACGTTTCAGACTTGAAATAATTTTAATATTCAATTGAAAACAATATTTGTTAATCGCTATTACGACTCTGAGCGAAATCAGCGTGTATGTATATATATATATATATAGAGTACCTATATGGTTAACAATTTCAAAATCCATTGACACAATTATTATGATGTACAGACATCTGTTAAGTACATTGTATTTTGTACGCTGATTTCGCTCAGAGTCGTAATTTTCACTCCTTGCATATTTAATAAAAACCGTACCAGTTACACATCCAAAGCGAAGTTGCTACTCCTACAACTTTACCATCCGGTCGTGTAGTACTTCGTTTTCTTTAAAACCACTATTCACGCATTATTAGAAACAATTAGTTAACGATTTGATGAAAATTTCAAAGAATTTCAGCAATTTTATAAATGAAAATAGATCTTTGACATTTAAAGTGGTTTAATCTTACTCAGAATCTTTATTTTACAAGCATTCATTTAACATCGCTTTTAATTTCAATTTTTACTCTACATTTGTATAGTTGCTTCTTAATTGTGGTTTGGTGGTGATTATAGTATAATTGGTATACTTGTCTGAACGCAGAATAAAATATTGAAATTTGTTGAACGAAAATTCATAAAATCGTAAAAATTAGTTTATAACTAAGATAATTGATTATAATGTCTCCCAGGTCCCCAATTAACTTTTAAGAGTCATTTAAAAGGTGATTTGACACTTAAACGTGCTTGTGTTATTGCGCTTGCACGAAGGCATCGCCAAAGGTCAATAGTTATTTTGTCACCATGTGTACGTGTTTATGTAACACCGCTAGTGGAATTATACCTATACGTTCTTTTAACAGTAATATACAAGTGCACTTGTTTTTAAAAATCGATTTTATGTTGAATTTTATAAATTAAAAAAAATTTTTAATTAAATACTTTACAATTAAAAACTGGATCTGCCTTTATTTTTCGACATTTTAACGATAATACACACGTGTGCATCTATTGAAAATGGATTAAAGCAATCAAATGTTATGTACTAAAAGAAAAATTGACTATTTTACTAGCCTTTTAAGGGCACATCTATTTTAAAATAAACAGTTAGGTTGAAACCTCTTGATGTTACCTGATGATGGCTTAGGCCGAAACATGTTGTCACTAATACATAATTTAATAATACTCAATGTTGTGTAACGTTGTTTTCTCTTGATTAATTTTTTTAATTAATCGTCATTCTCTGAGTTGCGACGTATATACAAAAATCAATTGTTCCCATAATCATTCCTATGAAAAAATAATTATTTTTAAGTAATTTTTAAAATTGTTTTCACCAAAAGCTCATTATTAAATAATAAAAATAATTTGTAATTTAAATACGTGATATCTTATTTATCAAATCAAATGGTTCAATTCCAATGAGCAATGATTGCATGCGAAACCTCAGTTTTAAACCATTTGTTACCAAATTTCACAAAAATGTTAAAAAATTGTATACAATATGAGAAATGAAACATGTATCAAGGTACCAAGATTACCAAGTTTGAAACTAGGAAAATAACTTCTAACTTTTTGTTGTTTTTAACTAAACCTATCATAACCTAAACTGAAATATGTTTATCGATAATATGATATTCAAATTTTTTTACGTCTTGAGAATAATGGTCAACATAATATGGTAGGAACTAAAAACCAGGTACCTTTGCATCAAAATATTCATAAGCCTAAAAAATTTAATAATTATTTATATGAGAACATGGAATGTATTTGGATAAAAATATAAAAATCTGATACATTGAAATACGAGTATGTGAAATATAATTAAATAAAGAAGAAGGGTAATTTACAAACCAAAAAAGTTGGATAAGGGATAACTAGGTGACCTTGTCTAAATATACTGTTAATTATAAATCTTACATTTTAGCATATAATTATCCAAATATAATAAAATTTGTAATTAAAACATTACAGTTTTACTAAATCTTGACTAAGTACATGTTACTTCCAACTCAAATTTTGAAAAAATGTATTAAATTGGTACAAATTTTTCTATAAATTTACATAGGTATAATCTTTTTTTCGTTTTTGTGTGACTTTTAATAAAACAAAATAAAGTGTTGAACTTAAATTTAAATATACGTTTTATATTGTTATGTAGGACTAAGCAATTTTTGGGTTTAATTTAAATTGGTGGTTAGTTATGTGTATCACGATATTATTTGAATACATTTTCGTACCATATACGTACCAATTTTCAATTCCGTATTATTTTAATGAAATATGTATAGTTTTTAATAATCTAAATAACATGAAAAACAGTTATTTTTATGTTAAAAAAATACTATTAAATACTGTTATATTTATATCAATCTTAAAAGTTTGTTTTTAAAATTTTATATGTATGCAGATAAGTACTAGTGCATCTACCATAAACAAATAAATTTGTACGGTTTATTGTAGTTTTGAGTACCTAACTAATAGTTATTAATTTTAAAATTAGTTTTAAATACTGTTTTCAGTACAGTATAGTAACTTACCTATACCACGCGTTTATCGCAAGAACAAATAATAGGGAAGGTACGATCTAGAGAAGCTGTTTAAACACGCTGCTCAGTTACCCATTAATTGGACTAATCGTCGCTGTTCAAGTGAAAACTTCAGGAGCAGGAGAAACGCAGATCTACGACTAACCAGACCTATTTAAAAGAAAAATTTTAATCAATGTCACCCCAGTATCCGTACCGGTTGAATGAAACTCTCATCATACTAATTGTCATTCTAACTGTCAAGTTTGCAATCAACGAGCTAGTAGGTCATTTACCTACAGACTGCCCATGCCCACTACTGTCATAATAAACATTAAAAAATTTAATTAAAAAGGCCGAGATCACTCTAGGTCGTGAGGGTAGTTTGATAAAGTAGCGACTACGCTTTGGGTGGGTCACTAGTTTGGAAGTTGTGGTTCATGCGTATTGTTTAATATCTGAAAACAACGATAAATCAATTATTTAAAAAAAAACAATTCTGACCAAGCTCAATTATCTAGTATACGTCCTGTTAAAAACTAAATTTAATAAAATCAAAATGACAACGTTTTATTAATACTTTTTTTTACGCTTTCGGATTTTATATGGCAGCATGCAAATTTAATAAAAATGTTTTGATGCTGATAGTTTATTTTGTTTTACATAAAATATTTAAATTAATTTTCAAGTCGAAAATTACAAATTCGTGTGAGTAACTCGGTTTACACTCATACATAAATTATTTTTGTGGTACACAAATTATAAAAAATTCGATAAAATAAATTAATTATATAAAATTTAAAATGTTTCATAAAACTACACCTTAAAAACCAATCATCTGCTAAAAACGTGGCCTTACATTTACATCACTCAATACTTACCACTCACTACGTATACCATAATATAATTTGTAATTGGTAATTATAAGTGCTGCTATGATTTTATGTTTTTTTTTTTTTTTTTTCAATCAGTAAGGTAGTAAAATTTTTACAGTATTTATGAATGTGTTTAAGTTATATTTTGATTATTTGTTTGGTTTTATGTATAGGTAATAAGCAGTGTTGGGAATAGATAACTAATAAATTATCAAAATAAGATTAAAATAATTCAGTTGAAATTCATACAGCTTAAAATAAAGATACCATTTTTTTTTTTTATATGGATAAAGATTGTTACGTTCTCCAAATTGGATCTCGTAACAGGGTTATTATAATAAGTAATAACACGCTAATTTTGTGTAGAACAATAAGTTAACTTTATTTTGAGTAATATAAGTTTTAACAAGTAGGTGCAACTGCGGATCTTCTGGTGTATACTGCTTGGACTCGTCTGCTCGATTGCTTCCTTCAACTCGGTTATATAGGTAGACTCTTGTCTCCCGTCCAATGTAGTGCCAGCGTAGTCCCTTTCGCCATGTCCTTTTTTGGTCTTTTGAAAATCTGCGCGTGTGGCGTTTGTCTAGCTCCCGGCGTGCGCATTTTGTTGTTGTCCCCGTGTATACATATTCATAATTATATTTGTACAAGGTTTTTGGTGTAGCTTAACATATTTATCTTACACCGTAAGTTAGTACACTTATTTGTGTGCCAACACATATACATATATATTTATTATATTTATACTTTTACAACGCATGTTACAAGATAATAAAAGTTTTATCCAGATTAAATTTCGATGATATTTTGGAGTCATTTTGTAAATTGTACAATACATTTAGATAAAATTATGTATGGTATTCCATTGTATATTTTCTAAATCATAAACTAATTACGGTTAATTTGGCTAGATTTTAAAAGTCACGTTGGCGATTTCTTTTTGCGTTGTTTCTCGTGTGGTAGATGTCATCCGGTTACAATAATTTTGAATATTTCTACGATAATTTTTTTTATAATATTGGTAGTCAACAAGCGATATTCTAAAGATACTGTTTAACACAGCATATACAGCGCTAATATTAATTATTTAACCTAGAGAGATCGTTTATAAACCATAAGATGAATTGAGATCGCTACTTGTCCAGTTTTTCTCAACACAATTATGATTTTATATTTGTTTATAAGAATAATAGGAATGACCTATGAGAAACACAGCGCCCTTTGTTTCTAATTGTTTCACAGTTTCGTTATCCTCTATGGAAAATATAAGGTATAAATGTAATAAGAACATTAATTAAAAACAATTGTTATTTATTAATACTGTTGTTTTTTTATTTATTGTTAGGTATCAACTATAGGCAAACTTTAGTATAATATAAGTTAAAATCGTTATAAATAGGTGACATACATTTATTAAGTTACATATATTAAACCCACGCACACCACACACACACACACACACACACTCACACAAACGCATGCCCACAACCAAGTAATTTTTAATTTTATTTTTTTTTCATGGTGAGAAAAAAAAGTGTAATAATTGTTTTATATATCATTATTATTTTACCCAAAAAAGAAATCATTGGCTTTTCAGAGTAAATTTAAACGTATCAAGAAACAAGTTCAATATCGTGTTATTTAATAATATTTTAAAACTTTGATGTAATTGAATGTAGTATTTGTAAGACTTAATTAGTTTATGGTCATCCCTAATTCCAATACGATGTATTCACAAAATTCCATTGGACTAAGTGTTTTTCCTACAAAAACATAAATTCAAGGACACGCTTGTTAATTTTGTACAATAAGTAACTCGAATTATACTAAAAACAAGATAGAAATAATAAAAAATAAATAAAATATTTGGTATTCGAACAACATTTAAAAAAAACCACAATGTTAAAAAAAAAACAACAAGTAAGATGCGAGTATATAACATGGTAAGAACAACTATTGAACAACATTAGAACAACTATACATTAAAAATATTGCAGAGGAAAAATATAATTTGGGTCAGACGCTGCTAAACCGGAATGAAATACCTTACAATAAATTATTGTTTTTCAAATTTGATATTGTATACGAAAAAAAATTAAAATTTTTAATATACATATTTGTGACAGAGCTAGGAAGGGACTGTATTGGTAAAACTTAATTTTAAATAAGGTACCTATAAGTAATTATAACTTTAAAGTCAGAATAAAATACTGATCACAAGGAGGCGAGCAAAAGAAAAAAAATTTAACATTAATTCAGGCATTCGGCTTTTTTAAAATGTTCTGACTGAAATATTACCAAATTTAGAGAATAAAACAATTCTGAAATTTGGTTTTTACATTTTATTAAATAATTATAAATTGCACAAAAACCATATAATACAACTTATTTTATAGGTAAAAAATGTATGACTACCAAAAAATTAGCCTAACAATTCGACAGACCATGAATAAAATTAATTATTGGATATGTCAAAAGTTTTAGTTTCAAGAGCGTGACAGAATAATTTTAAAACTATTACCAAAATTGCCATTAAAGCAATATAAAGCAAACGATTAGTTATGAAATAACAATTTTTTTCTCACACAAATTAATACGATATGATTAGAAATTAAAACAAATAAAAATAACTTCATCATGTTGTTGAGCTTTTCATTAAGGAATAATTGTTCCATTCAATTATTATTAATTGTTCAACATTGTCATCTTTTCGTTTTTGGATCATAATTTTAAAAATTAACAATTAATTGTCTTCGCTACACTCAGAGTAAAATCAAGATAGCTTTAAATAGATTTTGAAAACTCTTGTAAATTTTGTTAAAATTACTGTTTTTTTGATACGTTTATTAAAAATATACTAAAACATTATCATACTATTTCTGTTTTGGAAATAAAAAACCAATTTGATTAATATGAATTGTACTCAACAGTTTTATCAATCCTTATAAAAAATAAAAAGTTTGTGTTTGGGCATATACAAAGAAATATTTTGGTGTTCAAACTTTAAAACTAAAGAAAAATTAATTTTTTCAAATTCACACAATACCACTATTTTGTCGTTTTTTTTTTTTTTTTTTTTTTTTTTTTTTGCATATTGCGTAGGTTTAATGGTGAAAAACAAAATTAAATAAACATAAAATAAAACTAAATAGACATTATGAACATTAAATTAGCAAAGTAACAAGGACTTGAGTAGATAAATTTACAATTTATTTGTCGTTAATTTTCTTGTAAACAATTTTTTCTCTTTCTGGTACTCAAATTTTTTTTAATAAAGTTTTATGCTATGCGTTTTTTTCTATGGTTCAGATTTAAAATCTTTTTAATATTGTCTTTATTACAATAGAAGTCTGACGGTTTACTTTAACTTTTACATCAAATTTTAGTTAATATAAAATCCCATAAATACGTTTTTAAATACGTTAATAATTGTATTACTTTATAATTTATTTTAAAAAAAAAAGAGAAAAAAATATAAAAAAAAAAATTAAAAATTAACTCACCGGTGCCTATAAAAAAAAATTTAAAAATATGTTTTCAATACAAATATAAGATTTATAAACATTTCCGTTAAAAATACTAGATATTGGATATTTTAAAGAGAATTATCAAGTTACTTCTTTTGGGATTAGTGTTATAGATAATTTATCAAATATATTATAACAATTAACAAAAATCTTCCAAAGATATAAAAATGGGTTTTAAGTTTAAAGTAATAAAAAAATGTATTTAAAAATATTAAATAACTTAAAATTCTAATTTTTTTTTTTTTTTTTTGGCTATGATTTATCAACAATTTTCCTATAAAATTATTTAAAATTAAATTTTATGTTAATACGTTTGAACATCCAAAATCATTTATAACGTTACAATCGATACTGAGTTTTTCGAAGTATGTAAAATATAATATACAAAGACCTTTTGGCAAGGCCATATGTTAATTTCTTGAAGTGATCCATTTTATTTAACATTGTAAAGCGGATTTAATGTGACAGAAAGTTCACATAACACAAAACTAGATAACAGCTTGAATTGTCTGTAAAATTTTGGTGTTTTTGACGATCATATCCAAGCTATATATCTTGAGATAATAAAAAACATCCTAATTTACATTATAGGTACCTATTTAATTAAAAAAAGGAATCATTGATCTCTTTAATCTGTTACAAAATTTTTTATGAACGGTTTGTAATACATTACTGTAATATAAAGATTTCTTATTGATATGCATGATATATGCAAGTGAAAAATCTACAGGTAAAAATTCAAAATAATTACCCATTTAAATATTTTAAAATCTCCAATCAATACGTTTATGGATAGTATAAAGGTACTAGGGCATTTATGATTAAACGCTAAATATTGCTGCCTTAGCAATTGTATTACAACTATAATACTTGAACGTAATAAATAATTGATCTCAATAGGGGTGTTTAATTTGCAAATGTTAAAGCAGCCATGTAAATTTACGTGTTAATAATCTTTAATTATTATTCTGTACAGGTGTTATTTTTCATTAAAAATTTTTTTTTTTTCAGATTATCCTAAAAAATAATAGATTCTCCCAATCTATAAAAAAAATTATTTCCATGCTCTTTTGTTTGGAACAAACAAACTAGACTGTCAGAAAATATTCAACTTAAGCCATTTAAAATAGCCCACGTTATTCGCAACAAATTTTTAAGTACTATGATTCGTTCGCTTAAGGCTTATAAGAAACAAATATGTAATATTTTTTAAAACCTCATTTTTCATTAATTTAAAATTTTTATTGTCTAGTTCAAACCTCTGAGTAGATAACTATTTTGAGTGTAGTATTACATATTATGGTAAACGAAGTATTAAAGAAGGAAGCGCCGGGATCAGTCTAAGTTGCATGGGTAGTTTGACGGGTTAGCGACTACGCTTTGGGTGGGTCACTAGTTTAGAAGTTTTGGTTTAAACACATTATTTAATTTCTGAAAGCAATGATAAATCATTGCCTTCAAAAATACGATTCTGAGCAAGCTCAGTTGTCTAGTATTCGTCGTGGTAAAAACCAATTTAACAATAAATACTCTTGTCAAATCTGTATCTTTCCTATTTTGTTATTGTGTATTAGTTTTAGCTTGGTCCAATCTTTAATTTGGATGCTATGATCAAAATAATCTAAGTCGATGTGAAACAATGTGAAAAAAAATCCTAAACAATGCTGTATGCAAAATTTCAGCTCAATAGAACATTTGAATGTGGTTTAAATGTTAATTATAAGATTTGAAAATAAAAAAATACTTGGAAAAAAACGCAAAAAACTTTTTCCCGAGAATGGGATTCGAATCAGCGCGGCACCCAGTCAACGAACAAAATATATAGTGTGACGCACCATTTTATCGACACTTTTCTTGTATGCTCTTAGAAACTACTGGACCGATTTCTTTGAAATTTTTGTATGCCTATAGCAATTTTTGTTTTACATAACATATTAAATTTTTAATTCTTAAATAATAAAATTGTGAATGTTACAATTTGTTTTCAAAAAATAAATCAAAAAAATTAAAAATTTCGGCCAATTTTCATTTCAGAATTAAAACGATTATAAAAAAAAATCATGACTAACAATTTTTAAAATTTTTTAGTTACGAATAGTTATGTATATTGTTAACATTGTATTACATTTTCAAAACTTTTTATAAAAATTTGAATTTTTATAGAATTTAAATGACAATAAAATTGGAAATTATTGAAAATTTCAAAGTTCTTTATTTAGCTAATAATTTTGTGAAATGTTTTGAAATTGGCCCCCCTCTTGTACATTACCAATGTTAACAATGTGAGAAAATATCAAGTCTTTTTAATCATTATTTTGGGAGTTATAACCAATTAACAAAATTGATTTTGTCAAAAACGCGTTTTCCGTACTTTTTTCCGTTTTTTCTAAAATTTTTTTTGTTTTTTCTGAAGAACTTTTTTTTGAATTGAAAATTTCGAATAAACACAATGAACAATGCACCAAGGATATAAAATTTACTACCGGAAAATGGCACTGTTGTTGAATATCGGGCACTCTCGGGCTATACTCAGGCACATAAAAAAAAAATTTTAAAAATAAAAACACACATCTTTGTAAAATCAATAGCTTTCTCGCTTCACTCAGAATCTAAAAAACGGAATCAGTAAAGGTTGCGTGAGTAGTTTGACGGAGTAGAGACTACGCTTTGGGTGGGTCATTGATTTGAAAATCGTGGTTCAAATGTGTTATTTAATATCTGAAAGCAATGGATAAACCTTTGCAGGCATCAAAAATACGATACTGAGTGTGATCAGTTATCAATTGTAAACATCCTTGTAATAACTAAGTTTAACAATAAAAATTGTACGAAAATTTCGAAAATACATCCACACATAAAAAAATATTAATTTAAACAACGTTTGAAAATTTCAAACCTTTTGGACCATTATTTGAATAGTTAATACGATTTTAGTAAAAATTGCAAAATAATGCACGTAATTTCATTAATATAACCAAATGTCACAGTTTTTAATACTTTTTTTTTTACGCGTTCAGAAACTATAAGGAAAATTTTTTGAAATTTAATTTCTGTTCTTACATTGTGTGAGGTAAGACCAATTTTCGACCATTTCCAGAATTTAAACGACTAAAAAAAATATTAAAGAATATGTACTTTCATAATTGTTGAGCTTCATATGTATATATTTGTTGTTAAGCTGTTGTTAAATTTTCAAAACTTTTTTTTTAAAAAAATTAAATTTTATCGAACCAAAACCACATAGAAAATGTATTTCAAAAATTTCAAAGTTCTAAACTAAGCTTAAAAATTTTCAAAATTACTTGAATCTGTGACAAAACCTGTATTTTACTTATTTCAATATTGTATAAGTGTTTCAGCTAGTTTCGTCTGTTATTTTCGAAGTTATAACCAAAAAACTTAATCGATTATGTCAAAAAACACGTTTGTCGTAATTTTTATCATTTTTAGGCAACTTTGACCTAGTTTTTTTACTGTAACTTATTCAATTTTGAACTTGTAAATTTTAAATTCCTCAATTCCTCAATGTACGATAAAAGTCTAATGACATTTCAATAGATATGTTGAACGTAAAAATTAGAGCATTCATTATACCCTTAAAGTTGTTCACAGAGCAACAAAAAATCAATATTGTAAAAATAATATTTTCTAAAAAAAAAGAAGGATTAATTATAAGAAATAGAAAATAAAAATAGAAGATAAGAGAAATAAGGAACGAAACAAAAGAAATATATTTTTTAGAAAGTAAATGAAAAACGATTTCGCATTAACTACGAGTATTAACCATAATAGCTCATTTATAAGAGTAGAAAGTATTTCTAAATGTTAAAAAATAAAAAAATCAATCCTAGTTTTTTCTTTTCAGAAATACATAATATTTTCATGTTATAAATTTGAACCTAAAAAGTTGTATTTTTTATTTATTTATTATTTTTTTTTTCCAGGACGTATAAATAATTGAGCCTGCTCAAAATCATTTTTTTTACCAAACTATACTTGCAATAATTTAGCATTACATTCATGCACAAAATTATGAGTTCGAATAATATTTTTCAAAACATCGGCCTACATAGAGAAATGACTCACTCCAAAGCCTAAACGTTACTCCCAACCTACGTCTCATCCTTCTTTTCCCTTTTTAATGTTTACTCCCTTTCTTTTCTTACTTCCCTCCTTTCCTTCCTTCCATTCTTTTTTTTTTTTTTTTTTTTTTTGTGTTAATAATATGATAATGATAAAGAGTCGTCGTAGACTTTATTACATCGTAAAAATATCAATTACAAATATTTCAGCTTTGCGATAAATAATTACCAAAATGTTCATTCATTAATATTAATCCTGAAAATTTCATTTACCATAGTTATTTCAATAAGAATTTTAACATGAAATGTTATGTTAATTTATCGATGATTTAATCAGTGTTTGACATATATTCTAAGTAATTACTCAAATTTAAAAATATTATTAGATAATTGAATAAAGTAGAGAAATAACATATAACATTTAATTTAAATATTTATGAGTAGTTAATGATCAAATTAATATTTTATGTTTTTAATATTATACTTAGTAAGACCATTATTTATTAGACATCTTACTAAAATTTTGATTGTATACATCTAAGTTTCCGTTTCCGTCATTTACTGTAGTATAATTTTACAAATATTATGCATAAATATTAATTGCAACATATAAATATCAAAAGACGTTTTATGTAATAAACAGTAAAATTGTTAATTTCCCAATTTACTATGAAAACTCTAAATTTATTTTAATTAGCATATTTTCAAAAAATGTACCTCTGATACAATCTACTTAAAATACCATTAAATAAAAAAAAACATCTTATTTTAATTTTACCTTGTTATGTATCATCAAGAATAAATTAAATCATTGATTGATTTTATAGTTAATTTATATATACTCGTATTTCTATTATGGATACACTGCAAATCTCATGTTGCAAATGAAACAAATTAAAGTTAAGGAATCATAAACATCTGATAAATGTCAATCTAGTCCTGAAATGTCTAGTAGGAACTAAAATGGAGACAATTATTCCAATAGCTGTGTTTTAATAAATTAATAACGCAAACATTTAAAACTTTCTATGATAAAAATGTATGGTTTTTATTATCTTTCCTACCATGCATATTATCTTATACAAAATATATCACATTTAACTTTTTATTTATAAAAGCAACAAACTTAGTCGTTTTAGATAGCAAAATAAATAGTTTTGTTTATAGACAGTAAATTTTTATCCATTGTAAATAATCTGATAATCGACAATAAATTGTTGTTGTACTGCATTTATGTCAAGTTTTATTCGAAATGGGCTACTAATGAATTGTGGACATGATATATTTTAGAAAATCAAAATATTTGTTTTACATAATTTACTAAAATAGTCTCTTTATTTCTAGTAGTTTTGTTAAGTTAATGCAAAGTTACACAAAATTAATACCACTTAAGAAGATATTACAATAATATGAGCTTCAAAGCTACCAATTGATCCAAATAATTATTTATATAGCAGTCAAAATATTTTCTTATTTCGCATTAATCTATATAAATAAATTTAACTTACATGCATCGAAACCATCAAATATTATTTGTTCTACATAAGTATTATGAAGTATTTTGGATGTTAGAGTTAGTGACTGATTTTTAATTAAATAGTTTTTGTTTGATGGATAAATTTTTTTTTTAAATATAACTATAATTTGTAGAATACTGTCTTACCAAAACACACTGTAATTTTAAAATTGAAGACACGTTTGTTTGAATCAGTATATTATATACTTTTAAAATATATACATTATTAGGTATCAAGACGTATTTGTCTTGGTGACACATTGTAAAATTATTAAACGAAAATCATAACCATTATAATAAAGTTAAATTCACGAAATTTGCGTTTACATACTACATACTAAAAACCATTGTTAATTACAGAAATCCTACATAACCCAGTAGAAAAGTACGGAACGTCTATTGAATTTTTACCATACACATGTTAAAACTACCTGAAATAAATATTTGATTTTGTGCGACGTAAATGCACTGCAGTGATTTCGTGAAATCAAAAATTTTAAATTTTATATACACCCCACGAGACTTTATAGTCGTTAAAATTAATGTTGTTTAAAAAGTTACAATAATAGTTGTCTTTACAAGAAAAAACATTTTGGGCAATATACAAATTAATACAAAATCTTGCAATAATAATAAAACTTTCATACAATGATCCATTATAAACACCATTTATTATTGTTATTGATAAACATTTTCCTACAATAAAGTTACATATATATTTTAATAATTCTAAAATAATGATTTACCTTTAATTACACAATATGTTTTTACATCATAATCTATAAGAAACAAAATATTATTAGTTTTTCACAATTAATTGAGTTTTATCTAAAATTTGTCTTGCAAGTCAAAATTTTTACCGGACTTATCATACCGAATGAAAATTAATTGCAATTATTTGCATCGCTAAAAAATGATTACCGGTAAGTGATAATAATTAATTAGAATATATGATATTAATTACATTTTTTTGTTTCTAATTATGTATAATATAATATTTTATTATTTTAAAGTGTGGATTAGGAATACAATAATAAAGATTTGGTCATGTATAACTGCATTGTATATGGCTTGTGAAATTTAAGCAATTGGAGACCCCAATTTTTTTTTCTGTGTATCACCAAACAAATAATTATAAGTACGAGTATATAAATGTAAATTTTGGGATCTCTATCAATTGATCTTATGATGCAAAAAGTATTCTAAAAAATGATTAAAACATGTCATGAAGTCTATTTAAAAACCACTTTCTCACATTTGTTTTATTTTATCCCCTTAATCTATACAAACCAAATTTGGAAACAAAATTTATTTTTTGTATTTTTGGAAAACTGAATAAAACCAAATAAAAAATGTTCGAAAATCGTTTTCAAGTGTTATTTGATTATTTATTATTATTAAAGCACTTCAAGGGCATTGAGAACAGTAAAACTTTACTAATTAATAACTGATAAAGTTTGCATACAATTTTAATTAAATGTACACAAAATATAAAGAGGAAAACCACTACAATTATGCAATGTTTTATGGTAATTCAACTCAGCTATTGAATTAAAAAAAAAAAAATCAAAGTTATGATTTAGGTACTTCATTTTACGATCCCATCATTTGGTTAATTTTGAGTAAAGTAACTATAGTTCTGACTACAATGAGGTATGTGAAATAGCACTAATAATATGAATGTGTTTTTCGGGACTTTAAATTTAAGAGAGCATAAAATTTCGGAAAAATCGATTGAATTATATAAAAAATTAAATATCCAATCCAACTAATAATAATATTTCATCTACAATCTACTTTCTTTTTGACATTAAGTTCCATAGCAATGGTATTTAAATCAGCTTAAACTTTATTCATTTAAAACGTTATTATACGCAAAAACCAATTTTGTAAATTCTCAACTTTATTAACTAACCCAGACTAGTAAGGCAACCATAAAATAGAACAATACTCAATAATACATTTTATCAAAACAAAGGACAGAACCTTTAAACAAAACAGATTAGTAAATATCCAACAGTTTCTTTTCAGAAAACCAACACTCCCAACGCTTTATTTTACATGAGTTTAAAATGCTAAGAATACAATAAATCAGGTAATAAAACAACACATAAATCTCTAATATGAAATGAAGACAACCAAATCAAAATTATTGGAAAAACGTTTTAAGTATTCATACTTCATGGAAAATTATTTTGAATTCCACCTATAAAACTCTATGACCTATTTAAAAGACGTTTACCGTAGTTTATAATATTATCAACCGAAATGTTATATTTTTGAAAAAAAAAAAAATAATAAGGATGAATATCCAAACAAAACATTGTTTCTATTTTATTTTACTTACTATTATAGTTTAAACTAATAGTTTTTGAGTTAATTAGTTATATTAAATTTTAATGTTTTATGTGTGATTGTGGTTTATATTTTATTGAATTCAAATTTAAATAATTTAGTCGCTAATGTTTTTATTACTATTATTAAATTACACACTGTTATTTTAATTTTAATTTTTAATTTTAATACATACGTTTGTTTTCCTTAGGTAATATCGTTTTAAGATGATTTTTGTACATAAGAATGATTGCTTCAACATAAATTAAAAAACAAAATGAAATACTTATTGTATATTATTATATAAATTAAGTAATACAACATTCTTAACTGGTATTATAATAATTTGTGTTTTATTAATTTTTTTCAAACTATAAGATATAAACGAAAAGCAATTCAAATCCTATCTTTTAATAACTAATGTATTAAAAGCGTGATATCCTTCCAAAAAAAAAAAAAAATTACATTAGTTAAGTTTTCAGTTCTATAAGACGTTATATCATCAAACCAAATTCTGTGTCCTTGCGTTAAAATATAATAAATATAAACTAGCTTATGAGTAAACTAGACGAGATGCCAGAAGGGCCAAAAAGTATAAAAGACTTTTTGCTTGTATTACTGAGTAAAAAAGGACTACGTTTTTGCCTAGTGTTCTGAATCTATTGAACTAGAGAGCCTATTTGTAAGAGAATGGGACAACTGCATCGTTTTATTTTTTATTTGTGGACGCAATTTTTTATTCAAATAGAAAATATTCGTAGATAGCGTTTTGCAAAGTGTTAATTATCACTAATATTGGATAAAAAATGGCGGTTTATGACATAATAGCACGGTAAGTCTGTCTTATAATTTATAAGCTCTCTAAGTTAAATTATCAAAAAACAATGACTCATGAGCTACAGATTATTGGTAGGCTTAAAAGTATGATCAATTGGCGTCAACAAATTAATTTAAATTTTATACTGACGATAGTAAAATTATTATCCCAGCACATATTTAGCACTGTGTCTATATATCTACCTATAGAGGTACTGACGTTAAAAATCGGAGTATTATTCAAGAAGTTATCGTGATTACATAATGTTAAAAAAAAAAAAAAAATTATAATAATATAAATAAAAAATACACATCATGTGAAAATCAATACATTATTAATTGTTTCACTGAAAATTTAAAATGAATTTTTTTAAATAAAATACAATATTTTAAAAATGTTTTTAAATTTTTACTTACAATTATCTTTTTCTGTCCTGTTCTCTGAAAACATATTTTAAAACAGCAAAATTAAAAATATGATTTTTTGAGACTTTTAAGTTTTGTATACTTTTTATGTTTTGAACACGAGTTAAAAACTAAAAAAACACATTAAAACTCAAATGAAATTAACAAAATTGTATAACATAAAATAATTCACCTTCAAGAAAGGATTCGATCAAATTTATTTGTTGCACATTTTCTTCTCCAGATATTTCTAAACATCAATATAATTAATACTTGACACTATAGTCTTTATTTAAAATAAGATTACTGTTTATAATAATTTGTATTATTCTTTGTAGTTAAATTTATTTATCCAGTGATTTTCTAAATAATTATAAATTATGTACCGTTTTATTCTACTTACTTGCATTAAAACCAATTTTGTATAAAAGATCTGTGCATATAATAAAAGTCGTGCATAAAAGTAATACATTTTGTTTAGTTACTGAATTTTAAAATCGAATTATCAAACGTGAATATAAAATGTCTATACAATGATAACTGATTGCTTACAAAAATTATAGTTCTGAGGAAGTTTTGTAAGTCAAACGTTTAGAAGAACAAAAAAAAAATTTTTTAAAACATAAATTACGTTTCCTAAACATTTGTATTATCTACACTTAGAATAGGGTAAATAAAAGTCTTATTTTTTTTTTTTTAAAGTTTAGTGTCTCAAAAAAAAAAAAAAACTATTCTTCCTATAATAGAAGACGAATATTTGTGACGGTTAAGAGTTAAATATTTTTTCCAAAATAATTTAAATCGTTAAAATATTTTTAAGTTATGTACCTAATTAGTTTTAAACATGTGTGAAAATTATATCAGATTTTAAGTATTTTATAGAACATTATTAAGTATGGTTAGGTTAGGTAAAGAAAATAAATTGAAAAGAAAACAAAAAAGTAAAGATAAATATTTTGTGTGGGAAGATCGATATCGTAAATCAATTTTTCATTATAGGTTACCTATCTATATTTATATACCAAATTTGAGTTACAACGTTTTTGTTTAGTTTGGTAGCAATAATTGCGAACTGATAATAAAAATAATCACTATGAGTAAACTCAGTAAACATTTCATATTTGTTCATAACAGAATCGGTTACATAGAATAATTGACATGTTTTAACATAATAATAAATTAATTAATACAAGTTAAACTAAAATCATTGAATCCTTAAAGTTACGCTCAGACTAAAACATACATGCATTTATAAATGCCACGTAGGATTGATAGTCAGTTTTAAATATATACAAATATACTCGTACTTATAACGTATGTTTTATTATGTAGTAGTATATGTTACCTGTACAAGCTATAGTGATAAAATATTTTAAAAACAAATAAATTAACAAAAATATACCCAATCATTATTTCATATAAGATTAAAGTATTAATAAAAATAATTTAATTACTTCCAATTGCACAAAAAGTATAACGATTTACTAGATAATCTGCAAACACAAAAAAAAAAAAAAAATTTAAGAAAAATTTTTTAACTTCAAATGTGTTTTCATTTCATCTGATATAACTGTCAATGGTAATTGTGTTAAAAAAAAATTCTTTTGGCTTAAATAGTTCCTATTAACCTTTTAAAATGTATCCTAGTTCGAATTATAATTTTTTAAATTATTTTAAACATTGTAAGATTAATACGGTTTGTAGTTATGTGATAGGATAACATTTCTTTTCAAACCTTTTCATTCTACTTTGGTGATTAATTGTAAAGTAATCAATCAAGATGATATATAAGTATGTTATTTATACATATTTTTGATTACAATTATGAGATAAAAATAACATTTCACATTGAAACCACATATAACAATCCAAGTTACGTTATTATGAAATTTGATATAGGTACAGTTTAATAAATGATGTGTTTTTAACCGGATACCTTCTTTAATTTGTTTTATTTTAAATGTCAAAATTACTAGAAAATAATTAAAATGAACTATAGATACTCTAATATATAATAATATAATATGTATATACACATATATACATAATACATATTATATATATATAGGTAGGTATATTTATTTTTTTAAAATATCATAAATAATAAATACCTATACAATTTTGGTATATAACCAGATATAGCACTGTGTATCAATCTACTTGAATGTTTTAGAAAATAATCCAAGAAAACCCAAATTTTCTCTACGCCAGAAACCTTCTAAATATCATCAACAGCTTATGGTAATAATAAAGAATTAACATTGACTTAACGTTTTAAAATAAAATGACAATTATAAAATGAATTATAATTGTTATACCAAAATTACTTCCCCCAATACTGAAAATAAAATTCATAAAACAAACCATAATTTAAACAATCCAAAAAGAAATTTTCTTTGGTACTAAACTAAGTTTTTGAATACCTACTTAAATATTACATTTTTATTTTGTCAATAGTTTGATTTTTACTTAGTTTCTAAGTGTAACTTCTTTAGGTTAGTATTATGAAAAGTATGTATAAATCAAAAAACTAAAATCTTAATGCAAACTATAGTTAAGTGTAAAAAAACATTTACTCACTGTCATCATTATGTTTTAGTGAGAGATAATTAGCGTATATTGCTGCAAATCCTAAATATGCATACGTTTATTTAGATTACAAATAACATATGTTATGAGTATATGAACGTATCAAATAATGCAAAAAATGATTTAAAAGTTTTACACTTTATTGTAACAATAAATTTTTGATTTATAAAGAAGTTGCAAGTTAAAACGTGACAAACAAAAAATTTAAATTTTTATTTTTATTTTCAGATATGCAATTGAAAATAGTATAGTAAATAACACTTTGGGTCACACATTGTAAAGGAAGTTGTAAATTTGATGTTTTGTATTGAATTTAAAATCATTGCTTACAATGATATAAAAATTAATATTCTAGAGAATTACAAATGATTAAAATATTAAAAACCTACAAAACTATATTTTGTTCAAAAATGGATGAAATTGTATTAGATGATCGACATTTATCGGTTTTAATATAGTTTGTGAAAATATAATTTTGCTACTGTTTGAAAGAGTTGCTGATAATTGAAAAGAAATACAAAATTAATTCACCAAATATTATACAAAATAAATTGTATAAACTTATTTACAACATTTTGAAAAAAAATTAAAAAAAATATTTTGTTTAGAATTTACTAAACAAAATGTATTTGACACTCTATAAGTATATTAACTGTAGTTTTTGATTTCATGTGATTGTTATTTTAGTCAACTCAACTCATTTTTTTTTTTCAAACGTTGTTTTGGGACAGATATAATAACACATTAAATTAAAATTAATTTAGACATTCTTTTAGCAATTATGAGAAAATTGAAAATAATCTAAACAACTGGAAGTATTTTAGAATCATGCAATTAATACTTTGAAATAATTTTATTAAGAAGTCTATGCTGAAGAGTTGATTCAAAACTCCACATTTTATAGAAGATAAAGATAGAACTAATTTTGTATGAATTTTTTTCCTACATATTTCTGTTAGAACATTTTGGGAAAATGTACTTTATACTGATGAAACTTATATTTTTTAATATGTTGATTTGGTTATGTTAGTTTAGGTCATTATGATTTTAATAAAGTTACAAATATGGTAACTTGTGGTTAAAATTTGGTTTCAACTTGCTTTGTTTTACACATAAAAAACGTAAACTTAATTACCTGAATAAGTTTTTTGTGAAATCTTTGACCCTAGAAAAAAATTATATAAAATGTATAAGAAAAGTCTTCCATATGATTTTGATGTAACAAATGTTTAGGTATTTTTTTTGTTTCAGTACAAACTGTAAATTTGCCAAGATATATGGAATTGTGTTGTTGGGAAATTGGCGAATATTATGTACAACTAAATTTCCAAATATGCCTATCAATGGAATGATTGATTATCCAAAAATATAAGAAACAATTAGGTTTATGTTCCTTGAACTGGCTGAACTAGAATTTTTGTGTTTTCAACCGGAATTCGATCAGGCATATACATGTACCAATATGTACAATATAAGCCCAATAAATTGAATACTTCATATTTTTAGAAGTAGAACCAGTTATATACATTATTTTAATTAACGATCAAGATGATTTTATGATAGAAACTTGGAAATTTTTTTTAAATATTTGTCATTTTTAAGATATGATAAAAAATGTGTAAATTGTAATTGTTCAAAGTTGTTACAAAAGATTCTAAATTTATAAAAAATTATCATTAGTAGTTATGCAGGTAATGTATTAGTAATTTAAAATCTATTTTTTTTTTTCAGACTTTGAGTGAATCACTTAACTTTTATCATAACTTTTAAATTCACCATTCTAAAACAAAATATAATTATTTTTTTAAGTACTTACTTTGACTATTTATTTTATTTGTTAAGTTAATTTTTGGATCGAGGTCTAAAAAAATTTAAATATATATATATGTTATATATATTTTAAAACATTTTATTGTGACAGGTAATTAATTATTTATTAAGTCCATTATAAGAATTTCGGTGGATTATAATAAGGAAATATCAAAACACTTTCATAATGATTTTTTTAAGTGATATAAAATGTGTGTACGTAATTATTAAGGGTTATCATTGACATTTAAGCCATTCTGATAATTTACACGCAATAAGTTATTTAAATAAAAATAAACTGAACACTAAAAGTTCACATTTATAACACAAAACTTCTACTTTTCGTTTAAATTTTATTTTGTCCATATTTTAGTCAATACCTAATTTTAAACATTGCGCAGTAGATATGAAATATTAAAAAAAAAAAAAACCGTTATCATTAAACAATAAACATTTTGGACTTAATAAATGAAATAAAAATATGTTCACTGCGAAATTGTTTTATTTTTATGATTTTAATTTTGGAATAATTCACTACATGCTAAAATGTAGAAACGTAGATTGAACCACGTGTGATAAATTTCCTTGATGTACAAAAATCTAACTAGTTTAAAATATTTCTGTAATGATTACTTTTTATCTGTTAGTAAACATTTTAATATTCAAGTATACATATTATGTAACTTAAAGTTTAAATAAACATTTATAACACGAGTACATACAAAAAACCAAGGCTGGGCAAATCAACAACTTTTTAACTCGTTAAGTTATGATATTCGAAAAACAAAAATTAACTTAAGTTAAAAGTTCATAATTTTTAGTTTTAAAATTAGTTAAATCGAAGTTCAACTAATAAAACAAAAAAATTAACTTAACTAAAAATAAAGTTAATAGTACATAATATTTATTTGCATGGTTTTGTTTCTATAGTATGACAGTTATTCCTCCACTTCAAACATTTTTTTCGCATTTCATTTTGAAACTCTTTTCTAATACTTTTTTTTTTTATAAAAAAGTGTTTTTAAAATTGTTTTAACTATAACGAGTTTACTTAAAGTTGTCACTTAAAATAAAAACACAACTAACTTATTAAATTAAAAGTAAATGAAAAACACGTTAACGAACTAATTAATTAAAAAAAAAATTGGCATAATTTTTAACTTCATTTTACTACTTAACAAGTTAATGCCCAGCCTTGCACGAAACTTTTTGTATAATGTACTGTATAAAGTATAAACTAATATGACCATTATATTGCTTCTGGGAAAGGGGAGTTAAAAACAGTATAATCAGTTCAACAATGTACACCATTAGGTTTTATAAATACTAACAATCAAATTGAGCCCATTTTAATTCACCTGTAATAATTAATAGAAAATAACAACCGATAAAAATAGACGAGAATAAAATATGTTTAGTAATTTTATTTTAAACAAATAAAATAATTACTAACATAATTTATATTAGTTTATTTTACCATATTCTAATTGATATCATTACACAAATATTATATTCAAAATTTATATAGTTTATAAGATATTTCCAACTGTTACATTTTAGTTTTGGATATATACATACATACCTATTGAATTTTAGAACAAAAAAATCATTCTACTTTTGTATGTTTAGTTTAATGTCATGTAAATAACGATTTCATCAGCAACCCGTTTAAAACTATTTTATAAATGTTTGCCATTTAAAATAAATAGAAAGAGAAACATATTATGTACTTTAAATTTATAAATAATTATACGAATTTATAATATAAAAAACTAGCCAAAATTAAAAATTAAAATTAAATATGAGAGCAATAAATATATTGGAATAAGTATTCATATGGGTTGATAAAAATTCAACAACGTCTCAAAACCTATGTACTTGTGCGTCCATTCAGATAGGTAAACAATCACAACGTTGATATATTGTGTTGATCAAATAAAAATTCTGAATAGATAATGCTTCATAATTGAAAGTCGTAGGTATATACTTAACTGTTCCTAATTTAAAAATGTAATATTATTAACATTTAACATATTAAACACTTATTGTAGTGTGGAATTAAGTATTTGCAGTCCATACAATTATGGGCGTGCTCAAGGGGGGTAGGGAGTTCAAACCCCACCCCATAGCCCATGGTTTATTGTTTTTATTCAACTATATTTTTTCATTATTGATCTCATCTCATATCTAATATCAGACATTCAGAAAATGTTTTATATTTTTTTTTATCAGTTCTGTATTTTTTCTAAAATCTCAATATGTTTCTTATATGTCTTTGAGAATGGCTCTGAAATAATACTCTTGAGTCTTGTACAACAGCAGCTGTCAAGATTTCTTATCAGTCTAGCAGAAACCACAAAATTTGATTTCCCTAATTACCACCTACCGCACCACCACGACCACGTGATACAATGTTAAAATTGACTAAGGTAACTGATACTTTTTCCCAAAGTACAATGATTTCGTTGCAAAAAATAATAAAAAAATAAAATAAATAATAAAACATACAAATGTTATTCAATTTTTCAAGGTTTTTGAAACAATTTACACAAGTTCTTGCTAACTAAATTGAAAGTAACAATTTTAGATGACACTAAATACAATGAATTAATGTAGGAATATTTGTTACTTATTGGTTTCAGACACCTTAATTATGGAAAATTAATTCTTATACTAAGTGAAATATTTATTATGATATTTAATAAATTAATATACATTCTTAAATACATTAATTTCATTGTTTTATGTACTTACGTGTACACACTAATAAGAAAAATGTTAATTAATTTTGAAAAAAGTATAGATACAAGATGGGTTTAAATTAACAAAATTATGTTTGTCTTTATTTTAAAATAAAAACTAACAAAAACGGGTGAATACTTTTATAAAAACCAATATTTCCTTTAAAACATTCTTAATCGATAGTTAAGCCTACTAATTACTATCCCAAATAAAAAAAAACATGTTAGTTTTAACACTTTTTTAGATATGGTTTTCGGTATCACCGTTAGTTGTGCTCTATTATTATCAATTGAATCATCTACGAATAGGTTATGGAACCATTTTTAATGGAAAAATATGTATAATTGTATTTCATTTAGGTACATGAAAAATTTACAGTAATATTTACTTTAGTTATACTTATGAGTGGTCAATAAAAGAAAACAACATATTGAACTAAATTAATTAGTATGTTGATGTCGCAAACAAAGACGCGTCCGGAGTTATAAGAATGGTTTCTCGTCGTCGAATTTACTATAACATTTTTGTGCTCAAGACCAAAATTTTTTAAATAAACAGTAAGAATTTCCGTCCACGGTTGAATTTAAAATAGATTTATTGATAATTTTAAAGAATACAAAACAGCTGGTGGTGGTTTGTAATTATTTATATCACGTCTTTGGTGAGCAGAATTTATTCGTTTGAGTGTACGTACGATGTATTTTGTCAATTTAAGTTGATTACCGTCTTTTTTAACAGTTTTGGACAAACTGAAAGACGTACCATTGTTTAAGTAAGTGTGTTTTGTTCTTTTTGTAAAATTCTTGCCTAAACGTTATATACTGGGTTTTTCTGACTACAAAAAAATATTGAACGGATTGATGACAATACAGACATCCCATATTTTCCTTGGTTTCTACATTTCTCAGTTCTTAAATGAAAAAAAAATTACAAACAAACCTTTGTAAGAAAAATTAGTAATGGAGACATGTTCATAACTGTCCGTGTATTTTATTAACTCACACTCTATAAATCATTATACTTTATATAAGACGCGTAAGCAGGAAGTTTGCAAATTTACTTTACTCAACTTTTTTTTTTAGTCAAAAAACGACGTAGTTGAGATTAAAACCTCGAGTTTTTTTTACATTTAAGTTTATTTTGGAATAGTACTTAGTATTGGGTAGGTATCTAACGCCGTGACAGCGTTTGAGGTCTATAACGAAAAAATATTTTTAGACAATTTTTGACTATTTCTGTGTGTCATTGAAAATGTACATATTACCAAATTGGTGATAACAGTGGTGAAAAAGAGTATAGAAATGTAAAAGTATAAAAAGTACTTTAAGGTATTTACTTTACTTTAAAGTAAACACCGACAGAGTTGGTACGGTGACAAAAAAAAAAATTGTATCCAACGGCCTAAGAACATATCTATGTTAAATTAATTATGTAGAAAAAAATAATTTAAATTAAACTTAAAAATTTAACTTGTAAATGATAATGTAAAATGTATATTTCAAATAGTTTCAATTTAATTAAACATATCATTGATAATAGGTATGATATTTTTTACATGTTTGAATCGATTTATTGTTATTTTTTTTTATTTTTTTAGAAACAATTAAAAATTAATTTATTGACTGACAATCAAATAAAAAGTAAAATAAGATAAAAAAAACAACATATTATAATTGTCAATTAAATTATTACGTTGAGGTAAATATAGAATTATTTTAACCTATTGTACGTTCATAAATAAAAACTTTATTTTAGATTCTAAACGTTAGCAAAGAAAGTATTGTTTTTACAATGATGTTTTTTTTTTTTATGAACACTTTTTATGGTATTAAAACTGGTCAGACTTTAATTTATGATACCTTAAAAGATAGATAGTTGATCCAAGATGACATTTTATTTGAAGCGTTTTTTAAAATTTTGATTAATTTTGGAGTTATGAGCAAAAAACGAAAACAGCCAAATTTTTAAAATTGCTTCATTCAATATGAAATTTTTATACGCCATTATAAAAAAGTTTAAAAAGTTTACTGTTGAAATTTCAATAGATTTTGATCATTTTCAAAGGTGTTATGGAACTTATAATTTATGAATATTTGAATTTTACGTAGTTATTATTCCATAAAACCTCTAGTTTTTTTGTTTAAGTTTCAAAACTTTAATACAATCTAAACAAAATAGTTTTACATATTATTTTGTTACAAAATATAGAAAATTAGTTAACAAAATTTTGGTTTATAGCCGATTTCACGTTGTTATTTTGTCATAAAACTAGTCATTCTGGGCGGTCTTGTAATTCTAACGTGGGAAACAAATAGTTACCACGGGAAACGTGTTTTTTACACATCGATTTAGATTTTTTTGATCATAATATTGAAAATAAAGATCGGACTAAGCTGAAACTTTTACATAATACTAAAATAGGAATGATACAAATTGTATACAAGTTTTAATTGTTAAATTTGTTGATTTTGCTCAGAATCGTATAATTGAAGGCAATGATTTATCGTTGCTTTCAGAAATTAAATAATGAAATTTAATCACAGCTTTTAAACTAGTGACCCACCCAAAGCGTAGTCTCTACCCCATTATACTACCCACGCGACCTAGACAGATTTCGGTTTTTTTTTTAAATCTGATAGGTAATAGTTTAAATGGTTAGTCCTACATGTAGGGTAATTTGAATAACTTACTTTGAAAAATACAGCGTGTGTACCCTTTATTTTCCCCTAGAAAATAAAATAATACGTTGCATATTATAATAAATTTTAAATCATAAAATTAATTTTAGAGAATACAAACAGTTATTGAATCCACCTATATACGAGAATATATACACATTTAATATATTTGTTGTATATTGGAAGTTGAGATTTAATTCTATAACTAAACATTGTTGTTGTTGTTTTTTATTTTCACTAAGCTAACATGGAATTTATAAATCTAAAAATGTTAAATTCAAATTTATGAATTACTGAAAAACTATTTACAATATATAATTTTTGTAATATATTTGTCACAAAAATACAATAAAAATTATTTCGCATTTTTTATAGTTGAAAAATATTAGTATTTAAAGAGTGTTCAAATATAAGGAAGGCTTGTAATATTTAAAGGGTTGCTAATTCCCCTAAGCAACCCCTAATCACCACTTATATTAATGACGTATCATAGAACACACACACGCACACACACACACACACACACATACACACACACACACACACAAGCAAATTTGTAATCTAAATTATTTATTCCTTCAAATTAAGAATGTTTCTACTTCCTACAGCGTCAGCTGATATATCAATTACAAATAATTTTCAAAATTGTTTTCAATACCTTACAACACACATACACGTCAAGAGAATAATTAAAGCATTTTGTTTAAATTCATTTTAAATTTGGAAATATGTAATATCAAAATTTGTATTTTTTCAAATACCATTTAATGCAAATTTGTAGACAAAATAAATAAAAATATTCTACGGTCATTATCTTGTACATATAACTTCCGTAAAATCGATGAGTATTTTCTGAATTTTCAACAGAGCATTCAAAAGATGTCTATCCGGTTGGAATTAGGATAAGAGTTTTTTGCTTAAAAAACTGATAGTAACGAAAAAACATAGTTATATGCTTCTCACTATATTGGAAATTTTGCATAATTATTATAGTAGTTGGTTAAGTTTTAAAGTACAGAGTTACAAGTTATAATACATCTTACGTTAAAATCTAAATTTAAGAGTAGCAGTATAAATTAAAATAAGGTTTATTAACTAAATTGTAATTTAAATAGATTTTATATACTCGTATTATCTTACCGACAAACTTTATAAAATATTCAAAGAACCATTCGCGTTCTTCTAAAAATGTTTAAAATAAACTATTTTTAAAATTTGTGTTATTACGATGTTATTAATACTTATTTATTTATTTATTTATTTATTGTTACAAAATGACATGGAATCCGACTGCATGAGTGATCATACAATGTTTCATATCTACATGTAAATTTTTTTTTTTTTTTTTTTATTAACATAAAGGCTTCAATTACAAAGATTATTTGCCTATATAATTACAAAATTTTAAATATTTACAATATAAAAGTTGAAATTATCTTATTATATAGGAATACAATGTGAAACATTATAATATTTACAGTTTTTTATCTAAATCTTTTTTTTTGAAAAATTTAAAAATGTTGCCGGAGTTTTGTTGACTGAGGGCTTCTTAGAGTGACCTTGGATTATTGAGAAGAAAACGTGCGGTTGAGTATTTGGGATCAATAATGATGTGTGCCATTGTAATGTAAGTGCTGCATATGTTCCACGAGAGGGGGGATTCCTTGGTTATCAAGTACGAGTATGAGTGAGTGATATGGGAATGGTCTATTCTGGATCTGTTTATAATTATTTGTTCACGCCTTGATGCGTTCTCTGGATATGTCCATTTGGACACAGTTTTTTTGATTTCTCTGAGTTTGTTGCTGGCAGGTACTGAATCCCAGTGATTTCACCTTGTTTTAATTATCCGTTTATGGGCTTCATACGTGAGATCTTTATTTAGGATTTTATTTATGATGGTAAAGGTAGTAGATATCATCGCTTTATTCGCCATTTTATCGTCTTTTTCATTTCCGGGGATACCTATGTGGGATGGGACCCACATAAACTTAATTTTGTTTTGGATGAAGAAATAAGGTCTTTTGTAAGTTGGATTACTTCATTTTGGGGGTGGTGATCTTGTAGTGATACCAGGGCGCTGAGAGAGTCACTTATTATAAGAGAGTGCTTATAGTCTGATTGGATGGTGAATTGGACTGCCATGTATAACGCATAGGCTTCCGCTGTGAAGATGCTGGAGAAAGACGGAAGTTGGAAAGTTCTAACCTGAGGGCCGCCTACTATTGCGAAACCTGTTCCGTTTATGCTTTTAGATGCATCTGTGTAAATAAGTGTGTAGTCGTGGTATAAGAGGTCAACAGATTCGTAGAATAAGGAGACAATGAACGAGTTTGCAGTTGTCTTTTTATTATATCTGAGAAGATCCGTATTAATGTCCGGGAACTAAGTCCAGGGCGCTTGTATAGGAAAGGAGGACTTGTTGATTAAATCTATATTGAGATTAATATTCTTCTTTATTCGATTGAGGTTTTCAAAGATCGTAGAGGGAGTCTGCGCTTTGGTGTTTAGAAAATGTTTGTGGAAGTTAGAGGAGGATATATGTTTTGGCTGATCTGAGATCTTGATCATATTTTTTATCGTGTTAATGTTACGAATGATTTGGAGAGGAGGTTCTCCGGCGTTACATAAAATTCTGGCCACTGGACTTGTTCTAAAAGAACCAGTGGCAAGTCTAATTCCTTGATTGTGAATAGAATCGAGTTAGGAGAGTGTCTTAGCTTTGGAAGTGCCATAAATGACAGAACAGTAATTTACGAGTGAAAGAATTAATGATTTGTATATTAATATAAGGCTATTCTGGTCAGAACCCCATATAAGGTTTGATAAAGTTTTAATAATGTTCACTCTACCCATGCACCTAATTTTTAGTTTTTTGATCTGTGTTTTCCATGACAATTTGTGATCAAAGATACATAAGTTGTCTGAAAAATTTAATGGGGTCATTTTCATGGTAATTGAAGGAGAGGGTGAGTTTTTTTTTTTATTAAATATGATGCCTTGTGTTTTGGCAGGGGAAAAGATAAAACCAGTCTTATAGGACCATATGGCTAGTGTGTTAAGAGACTCTTGTAAGAGTTGTGAAGAGGTTAGGTTATACTGCAATATATGTTGCAATCGTCTGCAAAGAGTTTGTATTTGTCTGGAGGAGGAAGATTAATGCCGATATCATTTATAGCTACCAAGAAGAGAGAGACACTTAGGGCTGAACCTTGCGGAAGACCATTCTCAATATAGTGAGAGTTGAATAAAGTATTTTGAATTTTCACTCATGTAAATTTGTGTTTATAAATTTTATTTTTATTCCATTACATGAAACAAAACCATTATTATATAATAGATAAAAGATTTAGAATAATTTTAAACATATCAAGAATGACGAAAATTATTATATATTTTTTGAGGTCTTAATATGTCACTGCACAACATTTGTTGATGCCTGGGTAACATTTTTCAGCTCACCATTATATTTCTTTTTTGGCATTTTGAACCTTAGTAAGATATTGATTAATTTAAGTCGCATATTTTATTCACTCAAAGTCGCAAATTGACGTTTAAAAAAGAATTCAGTTGTAACTAAAATGATCAAATTAGCCATTGCAGAGTCGAGTTCTACTCAATTTGAACAATTTTATTGGTATAGATTTTTGCCAAATTATTAAAATATATTGGTTTCTTAATTTTCTAAGTATATAGACCTAACCATTGAGTATCCATTGAGTATATTGAATCTATACCGTACTTAGATGCAATTGCCAATTCAGAATGAAAACCATATTTCAAAAGAAAATAATGATGTACCTATGCACACTTTTATGAAATTTCTATTAATTATGATTAAGCTATCAATTAGTAAATTGTTATTATCTATACTTAAAATTTTTACAATTGAGTTAAATTTTAATTTAATTGGTAGCGTTCCGGGTTAGAACGAAATCAAACGTCTCAATGATTTGAAAATAATTTTTTAACATGACAAATTATGCAGAATCACACATAATAATATCTACCAAAGCGCATAATAGATTTAAACTCGAATACAAAAATAATTGTAGCATAATATAATCATAAAGATGTAACGTTATAATTACTCACTAATATTGGCGTATTCTCCATTGTCTGAAAAAATGTAAAACGAAAATTCAAAACTTTAAATGTTAAAACTTTGGGACGAATAAATTTCTTATAAATTAAACGTGTTTATGATTGTATTCAAATCACAGCATTAATGTTTAAAAATTGAGTTATAAATATATTTTTAAGTCATATCTAAAAAAATCTAACTTTAAATCTACAAAGCATTTCAGATAAATACAAAATATGAAGCTTTATTTCTATTTGTATTCATTAAGATTAATAAGTAGCACTAAATTTCTGAGATGTGAGAGCAATGTAATTATTTGACAACAAAGATTTTTTCTGTGTTTAATTTTTGAGTCAATGGAGTATTTTCAATCAATACAAGCAAAATCTTAGAATATATCTCAATATGTTTAATCAAGTTTTTCAAATTTTTTGTGATAGTGTCCAATGTCAAAAAAGTCAAAACTTCAAAAAGTTCTACCATGTTAATTTATACGCTATATTTAAATTACATTTCAAATATTGTAAGTGATTAATGACCATTGAGTAAAATACAAAGTTTTGAAATTCTAGAATTTGTCAATTTTTGTGTATTTAATTTTATCATTCAAACTTTGAAATTAATATACTTTTAAAAATTGAAATTTTAATAAAATTCATAAAACATATATATTCTTTTGATAACGTGATTGAAAAATTCTAAAACTTGTATAACACAATTTTAGTTTATAGAATATTATCCCCTTCCTTGTTCGGTCTTTGTTATTTTAGATAAATACCAAAAAAAAAAAAAAAAAAAAATAATATTAATAAGTATACTATAATAATATTGTATTTGGGAGTTCACAAAATATTAAAAATACTATAAAAAATCCAATGAGAATGTACAGAATGGTCAAAACAATATTCACATAGTTAACCGAAACACACACACATCATATTTTTCTATCTTTTCTGACCTCTATGAGAAAAGAATGTATGGTCAAGAATGAGAATCCGCCACATAAAAATCAGCCAGATACACCTTTGATCTTACATGAAGAAGAAATGAATACCGTTTTTCGTATAATGTGGCAGTTGACAAATCCAGTAAAACATTTTTTGATTGAATTCTAAAGTCCACCTATAATTATAAGGGCACTTTCTTACACAAAACTTAAAACTCGCAAAGTAAAAATTTTCTAAAAAGAACTTGTTTTAGTACAACTTAAGTGGTTTCATCTCAAAATTATGTATGATAAACATAATTGTAACATATTTTATAGTTATCATATTATCAGTAACTAGTTGTGTCAGTACAATTATAAATCTGTTTACTATTTGTATAATATTATGAAAAATTGTATGAATCGTCGTCAAATGACTCATTGTTGAAATCATAATCAAAATAATTAAAAAAATACCGAAAATTTGGTATTAGTTTTAAAAATATGTTGCAGACTTACTTTGACATTCTAAATAACCAAAAATGATTTATGTTTTATGGTTCAATTATTTCCAAGTGTGTATAAAATATTTCCATGGTAATAATATTAATAATAATATAATATAAAAAGAGTTTAGGAAAATATACCCAACAAATTCTGAGAAAGTTTAATTTTTTGATAAATGTACTAAAATTCATCTTTTATCACATTTTCACGCATAAATATATCTCAAACAATCAAAAATATACTGTTAAATACAAATTATTTGTTTTAAGGGTTTAAAATAGGACTTAAAGAATAATAATTTATGTTTTCAAAAATATTTTTTCCAATTTCGTCAAAACTCAAAACCATTACAATCCTTTTATGTTTCAGGGTATAAATTAGACTATTTAGAGAACACAATACGTATATATATATATATATATATATATATATATATGTATATATATATGTATATATATTTATTTAAAATTGGAAATTGTTTTTTTTTATTTTACGAAGATTAATAATTTGTTTTTAGATTTGGAGCGTAGGTAGCAAAGAATGAATTGTTTTACAATGATAGTTTTTTTTTGTTTATGAAAACCTTGACAAGCAGAGGGAGAGTTCAATTTTATAATATCAAAGCACTTGAAAGTTTAAAGTGGACTTAGATTTTACTTTATTTGAAGTTTTGATAATTTTTTGGGTGCCAAAAACCAAAATTATTTTTAAATATTTTTAGCTTTTGGCTTGAAATTTTCACGTTTGTAATCACATTTATGGATAATAGTAGGAAATTTTAGCCTTTACGTTAAATACCAAAAAAAAAAAAATTCGATTTTTCTTTATAAATATATTTTAATTGAAACGTTTAATGATTTTTTGATTATGTTTTGTGTTACCTATGTATTGAAAACGACAAAAATCTCAAAATCACAGAATTTGATTATTTGTCTTTAGGATGGGAGGAGCAATCTGATTAATGATCTTTAAAGCACAAATAAATCAAGGAATTTATAATTTAAAATAAATAATAATTAAAACAATATTTTAAATTTTACATATTTTGCGAGTTTCCATCAGAAAACACTATAATTCAGAACACAAAGACAAGTGGAGAGGCAAGTATTGGTTCGATGAAATCGAAACTGATATCGTAAAATTTTTAAGTGGTTTGAATTTTGAAAATTTTCAATAATTTGTCTTATCAATCATATATTTAATTCATTTTTCCAAAACAATTTTTTAACTAACAAATGTGTAAGTAGTGTTCCGGTCTTATAATGCAGTTTCTTATATGATATATATATATAGATAATTGGACGTAAACTTTATTCCTGTTAACTTATTCTTTAATAAAAGAAGTGATCTAATTGAATTATTAAAAAAAAAAAATGAAGTTATTAGGAAAATATTCAAAAAGTAATCATATACAATGTAGTAGGGTAGGTCAAAACTCTGAGTTGGTTATTATTTTGAATGGTAAAGTATTACATAATAAGCATTTAGTATAAAATAGAATAAAAATATAGTATAAAAAGAAATGTATAGCATAAAAAAAAAGTTTTGAACGGAAGAAAAGAAGTTAAATAAGAAAGGAAAGAAGGAAGAAAGGAAGGGAAAAAAAGACAAGTGGTATATTTTAAGAAAATCAGTATATTCTAAGAACAAAAGAAAAAAAGAAGAAAAAATACAGGAAAGGAATAAAGGGAATAAATTCGAGATTGGGTGAGAAGTTGTTTTGTGTTTAACCTCACACGGTCATCCTCACACAATTCACACGGTGTAAACGTTTTTGCCTTTTTTTTTCAAGATATAATTATCATTATTTGTTATTGTCTATTTTAGAGTATACTTACCTTTTAATTTACGTGTTAAGTTTTGGGAAATAGTGTACCCTAAAAAATTTATAAAAATGATTCACTAAATAAATTTTAAAGATTATTTAAATTACTGTTATTATATAGAGACTAACGAACAGATCTTTTGGTTAGTATTCGTTTATATTAAATCAACAGTTTAAATTTCATTTAAAATTCACATTTTATTTTATATACATTTTGATAAAGTTATTAAATTTAACTTTCCTAATGGAAAACATTAGAATTAGATTAAATTGAACAATAATACTTTTTAAAATTATTTTTTGAACTACTACTATACTAATTACAATACTAAATAACAAACTGGCAACGATTTTCGTACGAACAGAAGCATTATTCATAGATATTAGATTCATATTATGATATTAAAAATCCTAGTTCTTTCTAGTTCCACCCAAATTGCTTTTTTCTCTATTCCCTTATGTACTACCAATTACTTAAATAATGAAACCCTAACACGGTGCATGCAACAAGCCAATCTCGACCCCAAATTTACCTATAACTCATATTGGTAATTTAGTTGATAAAACCTTAGTAATGTTAATTTTTATTTTTTAGTATAAAAATATAATAAATATTTAATTTATGTAATAAATATATAATAGGTTAATTATTAACCTTAGTTTATAAGAGGGGTCAACTGCATATTTTTAGTTTTGTAATTTGGGTTCTTTGACCGTTTAATAAATAAATAATTACAATTTGTGCAGAAAGTATAAATGACAGTATACTTATGGAGTGTGTTTTTATTTGATTAGCATAAAGTTAACACACAAAAAAAAAATGACTTAACAATTTAATTTTAATCCTAAAATGTTTTTAATTTAATAAAAATATAAAAATATTAATTGTATTTATTGTTTAATATAAGTTCATATAAAACATAAAATATTGGAACATATATTTAACTTATATTTACCTTTTACGCAGAAATTATTTAGTACTATGGCTAGAGTGGCTAAACTAGTAGCTATACTAACCATATTCATTTTAAAATATAAGTTTAAAAAAATTTGTCTTGTAACTGTCCTCTATGTATTTATGTTTGATGTATTGTATATTTTTATGTTTTGTCGACGATTCACTTTCTTATATTTAGCGATTTGTCATATAATAACACCTCTTCAACAACACAAAAGCGGAAACTGTGATATACTAATAACTGAATAAATACATTTTAAATTCTAAACACGTCAGTTTTACAATAATTAATCAATAAGTATACTGTTCTTTTCGTAAAATTTTTTATTGCTTACAAATTTAGTAAGAACATATACATACTTATATACGTATACACTGGTTATAAAGTTTTCTACACGAAATGTATTTTTTACCCAAAATTCTTAATTTCAATTTAAATACTGAGCATATTAAGGTAAATATTTGTTTTACAAAAAAATTTGAACTTTTTATTACTTTTATATTTTTCACCTGTCAAATGAGTGGACCCATTTTTGGTGCCTCGCTTATTTATAGTGTTTTTTACTATTGACTTCTTAAAATTTTTAACTATTCAATAAGTTTCAAATACAAACAAAGAAATACTCATTTCAAAACAGTAAATGTTTCAGCAAACGTGTTTTGACAAAATCAATTTTAATATAAAAACAGATCTTCCATATATTGATTGGAAACACCTATATTTTACACAAAATATTTCTGTTGGTACAATACTGGTTTCATTTATAATTTTAAATATTTCGAAAATTTTCGAAATTAATTTATAGACATTTTAAGTTTATTCGTTTGATTTAATTTAATTTTCTATAAAAAGTTATGTAAATTAGAACCAACGTTACAGTACCATATTATAGTTCCATGTGTTGCTATTAAAATTTAAAAAAAAATTAAGAAAAAGAGTAAAATCTAAGATAAAAATACGAGAAAAAATTCTATGTCGGGTTAAAAGTTGTTTGGAGTAGTTACTGCGCAATGAATTTCAATTTTTTTTTTTGAACACCTCTTGGTTTTTTTTTTTCTAACCAATTTTAATATAAAATTTTTTATTTTTGGTTTATTAATTGATGATTAGTCATTCATTTTTGGTAAATAACTCAGAAAAAAAATTAAATTTTCAAAACAGTTTTACTTAACATACATTAAAATGCAAAATTTCATTAATTATACGTTGTATTCAATGTAATTACCGGTGTCTCCTGCTACCAGAAATGTGATTATAAATGTTGATTTTTCAAATCACTCACCTATATATATTATTTGAAACAATTTTGGTTTTTAGACCTTAAGTAAAAAAATAATTAAAATTTCAGAAAACAAAACGTTATTCTTCGCTACGCATATATAATCTTATAAATTTGTCTTTTTTCAGTGATTAGATGGGAAATTTTGAAAGCATGTTTTTTTTTTCTGTGAATTATGTACAGAACACAATTTGTAGCCAACATAATTTTTAATATTTCCACTTTTTTATCCATTTTAGTCCTGATGCTAGAACGTAGGTACAAACATTTGTTAGCAAAACATTTTTAAAAATTTAATACCTATTTTTTTAATGACAAATGGTTTCATTATCAAATATAAAATTTCAAAAACTATTTTGCATTATTATTTTTTATTATAAAAAGTATTTATATATTTAAAATTTAATATGTAAAAAATTAGATATTTGTGTTAAAAGATATCGAAAAAATCTTCATAGAAGTTTTCTCAAAAAAATTATAAAACCCTATTAATACAACAATTTATGATCCATTGCACACTTGAAACTTAAATCGTAATGAACTCACAAAAAAAAATTTATCGTAATTGAAATATGTACTTTATGATTTTTACAAGACTTAATAAAAAAACAATTTTGTTGGTTTTGGTTTCGGTTTTAAATAAGAGTATTAATTTTTAGATCTATTGTTTTCCAATGTGGTTTTTTTTTTTGTTGTTATGTAAACGATTTTTCTTATTTTTAAAAACATTATTTTTTATCTTGGAAATTTTGATTTTTTTTTGAGTTATCGCCCAAAAACCAAAAACTGTTTTGAATATTTTCGGAGAAGATTTCAAATTTTGATAATTGCTCCCACTTTTACGGATAGTGAGAGAAACTATACGATCTTTACGTTGAATATCACAAAAAAGTTTGGATTTGAGTATGTTTTATTTGAAACTTTTTATGATATTTATATTGTTGCAAGAGTTATGTGCCAAAAACGACAAAAAATGCAAAATCATTGATTTTAATAATTGGTTTTTTGGATGAAAGAAGTGATAATGTGGTAAATGCCCTTTATAACACAAAAAATTTAAATTTAATTTTATATTAAAAATTTCATTTAATTTTCCATAAGAGTATAGCCAGTTATGATCTTAAAATATATATTTAAATTAAATAGGTCTATGGAGATGCTTATATTGGTCCGATCAGATAAAAACCCAATTTTAATATTAAATAGATTTAATTCCATTTCATTATTCTTGAACTGGAAAAATTGGTAATATATTTAAATCTACCATTTAAAATTCCAAAAAAGTTTGGTAAGTATCAAATACGGATAAAATTTCCAATCGATTTTGGTAATTTTGTCGACTGCTATTACTCAGAATTGTGATATTATTCAGAAGCAATTATTTACAATCCCTTAAGAATTAAATTACATTATTCAAACAAGAGGCAAAAGCATATGAAATAATTTATGTAGCTGGCAGCATAACTTATCAACACATTATTAAAGGACGTAGCCATTTGTATAATTTTCAGGAAACTACATTTTATCTCTGCACATTATAAAAGTGCAATTGTACTCGTATCAATTTTAGTATTTTTTAATATGCCGTGGATCAAACACATAGGCTACACAACGTACTGCATTAATCGTAAGTGAATTGTGTTATTTTTCATAAAACTGCGACTTGTTTTTACAATAGAAAAAATGATTCTTCCTGACTATAAAAGGCTATAAAATTATCACAAGCTAATATTGTTTAGGCCACAATTTAAAATAAGATAGTGACAAATATTCTGATCAAACTACATCTACATATCAATACTTCTAGCACTCCTGTGTTTCTTTCCTGTATTATTATTATGTTTACCTTGTTCTTTGCGTCCCACAAAATATACATAACTGTAGTTTTTGGCTATTGAGGCCAAAAATACAATTTAAATAAGTCTTTATTACTATCAATTCACTCTCTAATTTACATTTTTGTGTATTACCTATATTTTGTTACGTGATTTCTAAAATTAGTACGTAATGATAATATAAGAAAAAATGATTAAATATTACTAAGCATATCATGTTTTAAATACGCAAACGAGTAAAAAGGACAAGTCTTTCAGAATTATTTCATGGATAATGTTTTTACAACTAAAATCGACATTGATAATATTTAGCTTGATATTTAAAAATGCAAATTTATTAAATTTATCACTCAGATATGTAAGTACGGTGTAACATCAAAAAAAATTCTACAAAATTTATTAAAGGAAAAGATGCATTAAAAAAAAAAAAATGTGATTGTATCTAATCCTATTGTCATCAAAAATACTACCACTATTTAAGCAAAATATGGGGACTATTTTTAAGTAGGGAAGGTAATTTGTTTTTACTTGTTGTCTTTCGAAATATTTAGTGGTAAGATAGTAAGAGATAGAAGCGTTTATTTGCATTGTGTAAAGTCAGGTATTACCACAGACTAGCTAATGTCAGTATTTGAGAATTGTTGAAAAATAACTGTTAAGACGAGTATCTGGTGGATAAGAGCAAAAAAAAAGAACATACAAATCTGACATAAAAACATACAAATCGTTATAATATATTTTGTGTGAACTTATCAAAACATAAAATTATATTGTACGCATATTCAATGTGTTGAAAACCGTTACAGGTATTGTACGGAGTTAAACCATTAAAATTAATTTTGTAATTATAATAATAACACGTTAGTCGTGCGAATCACATACAAAATTATGAAAGTTATCAATTAGAGTTTCAATAGTACTTTTCTAAATACGACAATTCCATTCTGAACTAAAAATTTTAATTTGTCAGTATTATTTTCTTCTGCATAGTGCCAAACACTCGTTAAACAATTTACCGGAGGAAAAATTACGAAATTTATCGATTTAGGTCACAAAACGTAATTGGCACTGACTACATTCCTTATTTGGTGACACGCACACATACACACTTTAGTTTGAATTTGTCCATAGGCTCAATTCGAATAGCTGGAATTGAAAAAAGACGGGATCACTCTAGGTTGCGTGGGTAGTTTGACGGAGTAATGACTACATTTTGGGTGGGTCACTGGTTTGGAAGTCGTGGTTCAACTATTGCCAGTTAATATCTGAAAGCAATGATAAACTTTTGCCTTTGAAAGTACGGTTCTGAGGGATCTCAGATATCTAATATATACGTCCTAGTAAAAACCAGAATAAACAAAAATTACATATTTTACCTGAAATATGATTTTTCGATGCCAAACAACTATTCTCACGGATTTCAAATTTTCTTCCTTTTTTTTTTTTTATTTATTTATTTTTTTTTTTGTGCAATAGGTTCTACGATTACTATGTTATGTTATATAAGGAACTCTCCAATTTTATCCGCTATGACATTATTTTTTCGATTGGACTCATATCTGGCTGTTAAATTGTTCACAGAAAAAAAAAATATATAAATATGGCCAAAAACTCAACTTATTTGTGGTATTCAACGTTAAGATCATAGCACTTCTACATGAAAACGTCAACACAAACCTAAAAATTTTAACTTCTTTGGCGTAAAGTTCTCAATTTTTTAAAAATAAAATTGTGTAAGTATAACTCTAAAAATGAACAAAATTTAAAAAAAAACGTGGGACCGAAATTTTACCGCTGTCCTGCAGACCAATCAGAAAAGTTGCTGATTTTTAAAATTGGAGCGTTTCTCCTGCCAGGATAAGTGTTTTGAGAAACACAAATTGTAAAAACAAAACATTCTTTGCAAAGCTCAGAATCTAAAATTTAGGGAGCTAATTTTTATCATCAATCCTCTGAGATAAGATTTTCTGTGTTTTTTTTTTTTTTTAAGTCGTCGGGCTACTCAAACAATCAAAACTAACCAGATAAGGTTAATCGTGTCATTCAAACAAATCAACGTCACGGAAAAACAGCTGAAGACGGTGAAGTTCCTGTGTGAGTTTTATAATTAAAATCCAATTATTTTAATGCAACGCCCGCAATGGTTTCCGCTGGCTAACGGAAACAGAAGGTGTTTCTATTGGCCCGACGGCAACGATGTACGCATCGACCAAAAAATGGTGGAGTGAAAACTCAGCTTGAATTCGAATATACCGGAATGGTTTTTCGTCACCTCGTCACAGGCGATTGCTTAGGGGAACGAAGAAACTGAGTCATTTGTCTGAATAGGGTCAGTCATGGATTTTCTGATGCAACAGATGCAAGGTCATATTTTTCCAATTTTTGTTCTGCATTTTTGCTCAACACATTCAAAGATTTATTTTGTATTCTAATTTTATTACAAGATTTTGAATTTATCATGGTAAATTGGATAAATCTTATGTTCATTATAAAAATAATACGGTTCACGTTTTATTTCAAAGTATTTTAAAAATCTGTTGAATATATATATATATATATATAAATAAGTAGATACCAATAATATTATAATAATAATTAAGAAGCACTATATTACATATATAATGTCACAGGTGCAATAAGTAGAGTTTTAGTGATTCACAAGTCAGACTTTGTAAATTAAATTCCAGTTACGTTGTTGGCTTTAGTTATAATATATAACTCATTGATCGTTACTAGTCACCAGATGAAAATTTTTAATATAATTTGTGTGTTAATTCAAAGAGGATAGACATAATAGCAATGTAATCAAATTCAATGATTACCGAATATTCGTTTTTGTTTTTTTAACTTGGTCACCAAAGTGGATACAAACACTTTTTTTTGTTGAATTGCGAACCAAAATATAGGCAGAAGAGTAAAAAACGTATACTAAATATACTCTATATGTACAATGTTTTTCTGCTTTATTTCTGTAAAATTTTAAACATGTTATTGTAAATAATTGTTTTTGAACTTCTACAATATCCAATCAAATAAATATAAAGTGCCTTTATGCTGTATAATTTTATTTTAAGTACAGTCAGAACAAGATAATACCTATCCGATTGTTTTTAAAACAAAATAATTTTTCACTGTATTAGAGTGTATCATATTATAGTATGAAATTTGATATTCATATGAAGTACTAGATTCATTGCATCAACTACAATGGAAGTCAATTTTAATCTTTTTATTTTACTAGTTAATATTGTATTTGTTATAAATTATATTTAATTGTACTCATTATTGATGGAACTTTGAAATTTCAGTTATTTCGGGCGGCCGTGTATTTCTTACGGGCGGGACAAATAATACGGAAACGTGTTTTTTACACGTCAATTTAGATTTGTTTTTTTTTTTTTTTTTTTGAGATCACTATTTCAAGTAAGAAAAACGCTTCAATTTTAACGTATGATAGCTCAAATGATAGGTACATGATCCAAGATGGTATTTTATTTGAAATGTTTTTTGATATTTTAATTATTTTTTAGCAAGTTATGAGCAAAAAAAAAAAACAGTCAAATTTTTGAAAGTGCTCCGTTCAACTTGAAATATATATATATATATATATGTATCTAATTAGGAAGGGTTTAACGAGCTTACTGATGAAATTTCAATCGATTTTGATGAGTTTTAAGGGAGTTATGCAACTTATAATTTTTTGAATTTTTGAATTTTACGTATTTATTATTCCATAAGACCTCTAAGTTTTATGTTTAAGTCCCAAAACTTTAAATTAATCTAAACAATATAGTAATACAAATGTGATTAAAAAATTTAGACAACTAGTTGACACAATTTAGGATTATAGCCCATTTTACGTTGTTATTTTGTCGTAAAACCGTTACTCCGGGCGGCCGTGTATTTTCTTATGGGGGGAACAAATAACTACGGAAAACGTGATTTTACACATCGATTTAAATTTTTTTGATCGTAAAATTGAAAATAAAGATTGGACCAAGCTGAAACTTTTGCATAATACTAAAATAGAAGAGATACAGATTAGATAAAAGTTTTTATTGTTAAACTGGTTTTTACCAGGATGTATACCAAACAGCTGAGTTCGCTCAGAATCGTATTTTCAAAGACAATGATTTATTGTTGCTTTTAGTTATAAAATAATGCGTTGAAACCACAACTTCTAAGCTAATGACCCACCCAAAGTGTAGTCGCTTCCCCGTCAAACTACCCCAAACTACCCACGCAATTTAGAGTGACACCGGCTTTTTTTTTTTTGAAACTAGTTCATATTTTGAATAAAATTGAATTAAGTTGATGGTTTTTAATTTTTCATAAAAAATTTGAATTTTTTACATAATACTTGTAGATCAAGACCGGATGAACTGAATGAATTACGTTTTGTGTTTAATTTTCTAGACTGAACTTTTACGTTTACATCTTTTCCAAAAATATTTAATTTTGAGTTATTGCACTATGTCCAATTCGATTAAATATAGGATATCGACAAAATCATTTGTTTGATAGTGACTAATAAACTGGAATTAATGCGTAGTAGCTTTTAGCATGAAAAATATTATAGCCATTAAAGACAAAATTCGTTTCATCGGCTATAAACATTTTATTGTCTAGACAGCTGACAGCGAATACTTTATGCAGTTATTTTACAATTTATTATTTTTTCATAGGGTTCACATCATTCATTCGTAATTGTTACTATTTCTAAGTAGTTTGGTAATGGAACTCTCATTTCTTAAACATAAACTGTAAACGGCGTTGATTATGGCCGACGAATTGATGTAATAAATAAACGGGCTACTATCTGTAATGCATTACGCCTAACAATAATAATGTAGGAATACACACATTAAAACCCCAATGAAATGTAGTTACTGAAGCATTTAATCTGGAACAAGATTGTAAAACGTTTTCATAGTTTAAACGGATTAAAAACCTGCCAATATTCTTATCCCTGAACTAACTGCTTTCTTAAAATTGTCGGAGTAACATTGTTTTCTTCCTTTTCTTGAAAAAAGTAAAAAATGACTAAGGTCACTCATTTCATAACATTATGTTAAAATGATGCCCAGTTTTAAATCTTGACGTTATTCCACACGGATAATTATTTTTTCTGTACAAATTCTGTGTTTAGCAATAGAGCTAAACACGGTTGAATATAATTTTTCATATAAGTCGTCGTAAGAGATAAAACTCGTTATGAATTGTTAAAGAAAATTTTTGAACAATTATTGAGTAAAGATCCAATGAAAAATGATTCGAAATTTTGAAAAGTGTTTTTATAATCGTGTTGTAATAATAAACAAATATTCAAACCGATAACACTAGCATGCAAAAATATTGGAACCTATTTTGAGTAGATGTGGAACTTAAGGATTATTTTTTTTTGTACATTCTTGAAGTAATTGATAGAAATATAAATATTCATAAATATTTAAATATTTTAGTTTTTAATATTAAATTCAAATGCTAGAAACTTTTGTGTTGTATGTATTATATGATTATTCACTTTAGGGAATTAGTACGCTTTATTATATTTGGCAATACTATCACAATTAAGGAAAATGTTTGTTTTTCTTTTGAATTTTTATGTATGATTTAAGTAGTACGATCAGTGATAAAAATTTCAGAAAAATAAAACCTAAATTTTCATGTATTACCTTTTTTTGTTTCTGAAGCCCATTACTCACACAAATCGATCATCATGAATATTTAACTTAAATAAAATAACGAAATTTCAGATGTTGACTTAACAGAAAGCCTGCTATATTACCTCAAACGAACGAATTTGGCAATACGAAATTGCTTGTTGTGTTTAGACTTAAGTTATGATTGGGCTTTTATATTATACAATAATTGGTGTAAATGAGTGACGCGAACGGTAATTTAAAACCAACATGCAAGTATTCAGCTTGTAACGTTGGATGAGCTACAAATTTTACAGCAGTGAACAAAGACGTATTTGAGAGGTGGCGATGGAAGTATTTGCCTATCAAATTAAAATAAAATATATATTTAAAGGGTGGAAAAATGTTTTTTTTTTTTAATTAAAAAATGGTATACAATTCACCCTAGCCACAATTTGGTTCTAGAGATGCCTCTGGCAGTGTGTGGCGTTTATTTAAAATACAATAAATAAAATAGTCCCATGTTTTCATTGCAGCATATGCCTGAACGCCAATGGCGAATGTAGCAATTACCTACATGGATTATTCAGCTCGTGTCGATTACTTAGATGCAAACAATAAACGCAATTAATAAAACTCAATTGTTTTACGTGAAAAAAAAAAACAGGTCTGGCCGTATTATACATTTTTATACATTAAAAATAATTGGAGCTCGAAGAAACACGTACGTCATTATTAACAAATGTGCTCACTGCTGAATAATAATTGATAATGATTAGCATTTTAAACTATAATTATTAGAGTATACACGACTCCAAATTAAAATGAACAATGTGGTACAAATGAATTGTACTAAAAAATTTTTAAAGTATAGTGTTATGAAAATCTCAACTAACAACTATTTATTTTCGTAGCAAACACGATGTAAGAAGATACACATTGTGGTTGCATAATACGAATATTACCATTGGTATTTATAATATAACATATTGTATCTTATCTATTGATAACAAAAAAAACAACTAAATTAACGAACACGTAACATGAAGATAAACAATGAATGCTTATAGATGAACAATATAAGTGTTACACCATTAAATTATAATATGATAAATTACGGGGCCAATAACAAATTCCAACCAATACACTATTTGCCGGTAATATTATCATGGCTCGTAGATTTCAAAAATTAAAATAATTTTTTTTTTAGTAATGTTAAAAACATTTAACAAGTCGCATTTATTTCAATTTTAACACTTACAATTTTAATAACCATTTTGATTGAAATTATAAATTTTAAGGTCAATTTCATGCACAATTATTTCCATAGTTTTACAAAAAAAAAATCATTTAAATCTGACTTACAATGTTTTATAATGTATTAGTAAAAAAAAATATTCGATTTTTTTGATTCTACCAGACAGGAAAGATTGACCCGTGAAGTCAATGTATAGACTACAATCAAATGCGTGAAAAGTGCTAGAAATTGCCTAATTTTTGTTCCTAAATAAATACCCAGCTTCAACACCATTATTTAGAACACTTTATCGATATACGTGTTTGCAGTATTAATGACATTTTTTAACGGTCTCACTTTAATATTCATCAACCATTGGAGGTCAACGGAAATTTAATCAAACAGCCAGATTTTGCAAATTTTTAAAAACATTTTTGTGAAAAATATAACACTTTTATCACAGCTGTGACTAAATAATATTTATGAGTAATTTATTGTGTCTTTGTGCATAAACGAAACTGTTGATTAAGAATAAAACAAGGACAACCGTGACTAAATTTGTCTAAACGATGCTATTGTAGATAATCAATTTTCGTTCTAGACATATATATTCAAACACTACTCGACCTCACGGAACATCACTTAAAAATGCGGAGAATAATAATTATTCAGACATATCGGACACACTCGTTTGTATGCGTTTAACAAGTTTGATGGATGTAGTAAACATAAGATGAAGAAACTATAAATTCGTCACACAGCTGCTTATTACTGCGTCGAGTTCCACTTACCGATCGTGTAATGACCATGCAATATAGAATACTGAATAACATAAAATTTATACGTCGCTATATCAGAGTAGTTTTTTTAAATTCATTAAAAATAAAAATAACGTCGATGTGTTAATGGTAAGATTAATGAACAGATTATTATCAACAAATATCTTAATAGGATCTTAGAACCAAAATCTGGTAACTATAACTGGAAACCGTAAATAATTTAGAAAACCATAACATATACTTAGCACAAAGGTTTTTAAAAAAACTTTGATGGTGACGCTAGTAAATTCTGTAATAATCGTCCAAAGAAATTAATGTTATGTATTCCACAAAAACGACCTTTATTTGTAATTTACTATAAAAAATTAATTTTATATTATTATATTTTTAATATTACGTTTATCAATTTTAATGTAAATGTTATTTACAATTATTTTCCAATATGTTTTAAAAGGAAAATTATTATAATTTTATTGATAAAATGTATTAACTTTAATCAAATAGAGCTATTTTTAATGTAATCCATAGTTTCAAAAACATAAAACTAAAATACGTTAATATCTGAACAAATAGCTTTATTATTCAGTTAAACTGTTGGATGTTATAAAAACGTGTTGTAGGTTAAAAATTAGTATTATTATTATTATTTAAATTTTTATTTATTGTATTTTTTATACGCGTTTTCAGTCGGTAGGGGTCTAAAGAATTATTATTTTGTGTTGTCGAGTTTTGCCGCAGGGGCACTAAAAACGATTGTTCCTGAAAACTCACACTGCACAAACTCGCTGACGAGAAAAAAATAATTATTTTGTATGCGCTCGGTAAACTAAACGAATAATAATTTTCATAATACTTTGAATTCCTTCGTTCATGTTAATACGGAGAAGTACCGATTAACAGTTGTTATAGTTTATGTAGTGATAATGATTGAGAGAAAAAAAACCATGTATGTTTTCTACCCGACCGACAATCTACGAGTATATCAAATAAAGAGGGATCTATGCAACATTATTATTATGATGTAATAGGTATTTAGATTGGAGCTTCAAAATGCAGAATGACAATTTCAGTCCAACAACGATTTTGTTTTTTTTTTTTTTTTTAAGATCTGTAAGACGTATAGGTATATAGTATATACGTACCTACCTATTAATTGGTTGTAACTAGTACCAGCTCTTGGCATTCATAGCCATAGTGCACGACATATTAAATCAACTCAAGATACATAGGAACATTTGTAAAACCATGTATCTACGTCTTACAACGGGGCACACATAAATATAGAATTAAATTAAGAAAAGTCTATTTTTTTTTTTTTTTTTGATGAATTTGTTAATTTTGTCACAGTCAAATGCAAAAGTCTCACATTCGTGTATGTATCACGTACACTATACTTACCATGTCTAAGAATTACTAATTACTTTTCTAAACCTACAAATAAGAATGTAATAAAATGTTTTCACGATGATATATATTTTTAACAACTATATTCCGGGGTGGAATTTAGAACAAAATATATAACCGTAAAATAGTTTAAAGTTACATAGGTACATAATATTTTTTTTGCTCATTTATAGAATTTTTATTTTGATCTTATATACTCATTATATTCGACTACAATATTATCACAAAATTCGATGAGGAAAAGAAAATTCCATTACCCACGTACGTACATAGTGATTTTTCATTTTTATAATTTTTATGAATTGATTGATTTCACGGCCAAAGCGTAAAATTAAATATATATTTGAATGAGTAAAGTTAATACTGTAGATAATAATAAATTTATTTTATTTATTATTTTTTGAACCATTCAAAAGAATAACGGTCAAAGTGAAATCATGAAAATCTACAAAAAATAAAACGTTCCTTACAACAGAACAAAAACCAAAACTACATTTAAAAACACTGATATATAGCAGTACACTGTAAAGAGAGCATAAATTGTTTACGGTTAACCTTATGTATACCCGACTAATAAACAGTCGTGCACTTTATTTTGTTTGAACACCCACATATTGTAATAAACTAGAATCGTAAGGTGAGTAATGTGACGAGACGATCCAGTTTATTATTCTATAGTAATAATATATTATAGAGTTTGTTGTGCTCGCGTTGAACGTTTCCGCGCGCAGAATTTTTATACGCGGCGCCTGCACACCTTTATGGGAGCGATTAAACTTCAATTTTAACGTGTATATAATGTTTATTTATAAAAGAAAATAATAAGAATGTCGAAACCGTACGCACGGGAGTCATGCAAGTAAGAACAGAGTAGTTGTTGTATCAATTAAAATGCGTTTTTAACGTGTTGTTATTTGTTATACATACTGCGATGTCTCGCAGAGAGTCGACCGTGGCGTCCAAAAACGCGTTTAATCGTCTTTTTATTAAGTATTTTACTATGGTGACTTGGATTTTTTATTTATAAACAACCGTCCTATTTTACCTGACCAGTGTCGTGTGTATAACACCATATAAATAATAATAATAATAATAAACTTACTTGGTGAACTGAATACGATGAAAAACAAGACGCGTTAAGTGGCGTTTTCTGCTTAAAATTCCAATCACCCTTTAAGCATAATAATATTATGGACGACCGGTAAACATTTTTTATTGTTAACCTAACACGAATCACTTACGGACGACAATTATTATTATAATTATTATTGTTCGTTACGCTTAAATGTGAAGAATTTTTATACATTATTTTAAATTAAAATCGATTTTTATTAAATACTTGACTGTTATAGAATAAAGTGTTATCATAGTCGTTTTTTATTTAAACGTTCAAATATAAGAAAATTAACTAACATATGATACGAAGGGCGTATGTATATTTGTTTATGTAAATGCGCATGTTGCAGTTTAAGTTTAATATAAAGAGGTTATAAAAATAATAATATACGAGTAAAGGAAATTATTATGTTGCTGTGTAAAACACTCAAAAAAAATTGTTTTTTTTTTTTATATTTCATGTGTAAGGTACAAATACTTTGAAAATTCCAGAGAAACATAACTTTCAAGACCATTAAAATCTAAGCCTTCGTCACAAAGTTTCGTTTTGATTTTTTTTAAACTCGTTTAATAAACGTTGGATTCTAATAATTATTATTGCAATGGTTATAAAATAAAATATTATTATTAAGCGCTGTCGAAATAGGTCGTGCGCATGGTTTCGTAAAGTATTTTTTCGATTCTTTTGAAAGTCACGAAACGTTTCTTCCGCTTTTTTAACACGTCAATTTACGGTCCAATAAAGTAGTTTGCCAACCTACCGGAAAATCTGTTGACATCAAACGTCGGTGCGCAAAGGAAATAATAATTAAAGGGGGCTCGTCCAATGATAATGGACATTCGGGACAATGCCTTTGTTACCCAAAGTTTGCATTGAAAATACCTCTACATCACAACAAACAGTTCTATTGCAAAGACTTATAATAAGTCGACTTGAAGCAAATGCAATAATACATTATGTTTTTTTACGATTTTGTTGAAAAGTTTCGATGTTTCAAAATTACTCGTTTTCATAATCAACCATGATCCACTAAATCTACCGCATAAAATTCAGTTTTATTCTATAGTTTATGTGGTTCAAAAAATTGTGATTTTAGTGGGAATTTCAGTGACGCATATGTCAGTGTTGTTCCACTCTTAAATATTAAAAAAAAAAAAAAGGTAAAATGGGGTTTTATTTTGCCAAACGTTAGTTATTTTATAAGAACAATTATTTATAATTAACTTTAAATTTCTGGGATAAATATATTAATAACTTAGCTTGACACGTAAATGCAATCAAAAATAATCGTTTAATGTCTAACTTTTGTACCTCGTGTTAAGACATTTTGATTAAGTTTATGTGGTTAATAGAAATTTGAAATTTGTCGAAATTACATTCATATGTGCTGAAAAACCCAAATAAAATATTTTGTTAAATTTAAATGTTTTTCCTTTTTTCAATAAATATTATAAAAAAACAGTTAGTTACTAGTGTACTACAGTACACAACAGTACTGTAGATGTGTACTTAGGGAAACTAATAGATCAAGCCAATAACTGAATGATTTAAGGATTTCTTTTTTTTTCTTTTCTCTTGAATTTGTAGTTGTACAAGACTTCGTTAGATGGAAATTTTATTCATGCACGTAAAAATTGCCATAATTAAAATTATATTATGATATGTATCATCAACTATACATTTAAATTCGCACCGTTTGTTATGGTTTGGTTCGTATTTGGTTTCCACGTCAAGTTATATTAAAATAAAACATTGTAGCTGCATATTTATCCAAGAATTGAATCCCAAGACAGCTGAAATATTATACAAATTGTAATGCGTGTACTTCATTTTTATAATATTAAAATTGAATTTTTTTTTTTAAATAATTAAGTATACAATGTTTTACGCATTACGAATATTATGAATAGTAATTAAACATCTGATTACTGTAGTGTTGTACATACAAAAAATTATACGTATTATGCGTCCAATTTCACAGTCATAATAATTTATCATCGATAGTGAATGTAATCAAAAACTCCATTCAATTGAAAGAATATGAATGATGGTAATAATTTATAAAATAATATGCATTCTGACATGCCCTCACTGCAGCAAAGACGTGCGTAATATGACGTAATAATGTTATGTTAAAAACCAATTAAGGACTACTAATAATACTGGCATTTATTAAAACTTAAATAATTGCTCCATAATAGCAACGTGATCAATTCGATTATTTTATACTTGTTATTTGTCAATGGACAATGATAAAACGTTCAGCGAGTGGATTTTTTTTTTATTTATAACAGATTACATCAATATTCTTAAAATATTTGCTTCCATCCAGTTGAATTCACGTAGTCATAAACGTACATCGGGAAAAATTTACTTAATTATTTTGAATTTTTTGAAAAATTTTAAATTTTTCACGTCTTATTATATAATGATTTGTAAACATTTAAATCATTTCAAGCATTTATGGATATTTTAGAATTTGTATATTTTATGTTTTATTAATATGTATAGCGGTTACTCGGAATCAAATTGATTTTGCTATATGTTTCTGTATCTTATAATTGACAGTATCATCTATTTTCCATTTAGTTTGTACATTGAATATTAAAAGTATAAGCCTTGACTGTTTCTTACACAGTCAAAATTTTAACATAACATTAATTCAACAAATAAAAAAGTACATACAAAAATATATTTATATATAATGCTAAAGATGGATAAAAAATTATCACTATGATTCATCCACCGTTTATTTAAAGAAACAATAATTATAAATGTATGTATAACTAACTTAACGGAAAACGATTTAAATTTAAATTAGACGTTCTAATGATATAAGTGTATTAAAACGCACATAGTATTTTACAATATAGACGCAAACTCGTCGTTGACAGTTTTGTTCAAACGATCAATTTTCACAAGCAACAATTATGACGTTATGCACGAGTTTTAGGTGTAGTTGACGTTTGTGTAATTATTAATATTTTTATATTTTTATATTTTACCTTGTGTTTAAATTTGTGAAAACATTATGGGGTGGCCGATGTTATTGTGTGGGCTTCCGAGGCAAAATATTGCTTTCATTAACGCGTTACTACCTACTCAATAGTTGGAATATAGTTATTAAGTTGGTACCTACCGACTAAAAGTGAATCAACTTGTCAATTTGAAATTCGGTTTGACAAAGGGTAAAATTAGAAAAAGTTATAACACAAAAATATTAAATCACCCGAACTTAGAAGGAACTTTTAACAAAATTGTTATGGAGCTGTTATTGCCGGCTACCGTGTTGTACCGTCCGTCACTCCAAACCATTGCATCGTCATTTCCGTCCATCGATCAGCACGATTACAATTTTAAGTAACGTTGTATTTTATTATAGTAGTATTATTATTTTTTTTATGAATACTTGTCCCGCCTGGAGCCGAACAAGTGTCTATAATATTTAAAAACAAAGAAATTATAATCGTACACAAGGAAATACTCGACTGACATCATTTCCCCAGGCAAAGAGTCGTGTTACATTATTTTTGATTTTGTATTTTATAAAAATATTATTTGACGCATGATAATATGTTTTTAATGAACACAAAAACTTACGGTCAGTATTTTCGAATTAAATAACATCCATACAGTGCACACGAGTGCAAATTCTAAGAGTTTGATCATTTTTTTTTCTTATCGTAAATCATATTTCATTTTGAAACACAAAAATACTTTATGCACGAACGGTAAAATAAAATTATAAGATTAACATAAAAAAAATCCGGGATCAGTCTAGGTCGCGTGGGTAGTTTGATGGGGTAGTGACTACGCTTTTGGTGGGTCACTAGTTTAGAAGTTGTGATTTAAACGCATTATTTTATACATGAAAGCAACAGTAAATCATTGCCTTTGAACGTACGATTCTTAGTGAGCTCAGTTGTCTAGTTTACGTCTTGGTAAAAACAAATTTAACAATAAAAGCTTTTATCAAATCTGTGTCTTTCCTATTTTAGTATTATGTTAAAGTTTCAGCTAAGTCCAATATTTATTTTGGATTTAATGATCAAAAAAATCTAAATCGATGAGTAAAAATCACGTTTCCCGTAACTATTTATTCCCCACGTTAGAAATACTCGGCCGCCCGGAATGACGAGATTTGCGACAAAATAACAACTTAAAATCGGCTATAAACCAAAATTGTGTAAACCATTTTTCTAAATTTTTTAATCACATTTGTAAAACTATTCTATTTAGATTGTATTCAAGACTTATGTTTCAAGACTTAAACATAAAAACTAGAGGTTTACTGGAATAATAACTTTGTAAAAATCAAAAATTCAAAAAATTTTTAGTTCCGTAACTCTCTAAAAAATGATCAAAATTGATTGAAATTTCATCAGTTAACTTTTTAAACTATTTATAATGACTTATAAAAATTTTAAGTTGAACGGAGCACTTTCAAAAATTTGACTATTTTCGTTTTTTGCTCATATCTTCAAAAATAATAAATATTTTAAAAACGTTTTAAATAAAGGACCATCTCTGATCAATTGCCTATCTTTTGAGGTATAATACGTTAAAATCTAAGCATTCTTTCTTCTAGAAAAAGTGATCACGAAAAAAAAAATCTAAGTTGACGTGTAAATAACACGTTTCCCGTAATTATTTGTCTCTTTCATAAAAAATACACGGCCGCCCGAAACAACAAAAATTTCAAACTCCTTCAATAATGATCAAAATAGATCGAAATTTTAGCGGTACACTCATAAAACCTTTTTTAATGGCATATATAAATTTCAAGTCAAACTGAGTAATTTAAATGATTGGGCCATTTAATTTTTTCTTTAGAACTTAAAAAATAATCAAAATTTCAAAAAAAGCTTCTAATAAAGTATACTTTCTCGGATCAACTAATCTATCTTTTAAGACAACATACGTTAAAATTGGAGGAGTTTTTCTTCAAGAACTTTTGATCACAGGAAAAAAAAAACAAAAAGCATCGTTGTAAAAACAATACATTCTTTGCTGACGCTCAGAATCTAAAATATTTTTAATTTTTTTGATGATTATTTTTTTTCTAAAATTCTGTGTTTCATAATGTAACTATTCAAAACTATACCTAACAATATACTTTAAGACAACACATTTAAATTAATGATACTAATTTGAAAAATATCTGTTAGTTAGCTGTAAGCTTGTTGTAGAATTTTTGGGACTTTGGAATAATTACAAAGATAATTTATATAAAACAATCGTATACACACGTAATCATTTATATAATTGTAATTATCACAACTATGATTTGTTCAATTATTAATTGTACATATTGAATAAATCTATATATGTAGTTATGCATTATTTTATGAATTTAGTAAAAGTGTTTTGGTCTTGCGTTTATTGAATTGTAATAATATTCTAACGAGAAAGAAAAAAATAATTATTATTTACGTTTTTGACATAAAGCACCTTCAACGTTATTATAGATCTATCCAAACATCCGTTTAAATGTCTCATAAATTCAGTTTTGGATAGTACATTGATCAAGTACATATAGCTTATCTCAATGTTCATCATAATAATAACTTTAATTTTAACAATAATCTAAGTAAATTTTAGTCGTGTTATAAGGCAATATTTGAAACTATTTTTGTTTAAAATCTAATTATCTAAATCCAATACTCAAAGCTTCGTATGCTTATAATGTACATTTCGTATTTATACATCAAAAATTATCACTGAAACAAGTTCGTTAATATGATGTATTATTATTACAATAAATTTGTGGTTCATTTTATATTTGAATAAACCATTTTGTTTTTATTAATAATTAGCTGAAGATAAATAACACCTGGCACAATAATTTCAGGTTCTCATAAAACTCTCATTCGGAACAAATTAACTTGTCCATTATTCATTTGTTTTTTTTTTTGGTTTTTTTTATTTACTTACCTAATTTATTCATCAGTTTTATTCACCAATAATGGCTATTTCATGTGGGTCATCCGTTTAGCGGCAAATGTGTTGAAAAAAGAAACCTCATCCTCGGGGTATGACACATACATGACGATCGACTCGAATGATATGAAAATTTCATTTTTCAACAGGTGCCTATTTTTTTTTTTATATATAATGATTGATGATAATTGTTGTTAGTATTTTTGTTATTGAAATATTACGAATCTTAGTTCTATATTATTTAAATTGTAAATTCAAATTATTTTCAAACTACATTATTTAATTGAGTATACTATGGATAAACATGATCATTATGAATAGTAATAACAAATAAAGGAAACTCAAATCTTAAAAGTAATTTATAACCTCAAGTCTGTAATTCAGTCTTTATAGAAATTTTTTCGTATATTAAACATAACTATGGAAGAAAAAAAATGCTTTATTATTGCCACAAAAAAAAAAAAAATAAAGAAACGATTCATCTTCAATTTAAAATGAATGAATAAAAGTCCAACTAACCAATTCCATTATTTAAATAGTATTGATTTTAAACAGTTTATTACTTATAATAACAGTTTCTAGATAAATTCCGTCAAATCGTTAACTTTTCTAGAATTTTTTAGAAAACATATGCATAAGAACAGATGAAATATGAATCTAGGAAACGTATAAAATAATATATATTAATATACTAGATAGAATGCAATGGAGAGGGATTGTAGAAGTGGCATTAGACCTAAATGGTCTGTTTCAAGCCTAAGAAGAAAGAGATACTACTTAGAAGTATGAAGTAGTATATTTTTGTAAAAAAAAATCAGAAAAAAAAATTGTAGATACAACCGATTTTACTAATTTGACAAATTCAAAGGACACAAAAAAAATTGTAACACAATCTTTGACATTTATTACTCAAAAATGGTAAATGTGAGCGAATTTGGATTATATTTTAAAAACAATATCTAGAAAATAATTTTTTATACAAATATTTATTAAATATATTTTTAGATATATTTTGTCTAAGAATAACGACGAGCAAATTTAACATTTCATGAATTTCAAAGTTCTATAGATATTTAGTTCATCTATTTTTGAATAATTTAAAATTTTGTGAAAACAACGTTGCAATAATTTTTACTCTACCGTTTTTTTTATAAGTTTTTTTTCTCTGTTTATTGACCGGGTTTTTTTATAGTTTTAAAAATATCGAAAAACCTACCTTCAAAATTGTATACGACTAACACGAGCTTCTACTAACCAAGGATGAGAATAAAAATCGAAGCATCATTGGAGATATTACAGTGGTTTTATAGTGGTAAAAAAAAAAACTCAACAGATCATGTTATAACCAAATTATTGGTAATGCCACACTACTCAGAACCTAAAAATAAAGAAACACAAAGATAAATATACAGTCTAGCTTATTTTATAGCATATTTTACAATTATTTCCCACACCCTGACAAATTTCAAATTTGTATTGTGCTAGGATTAATGGCTTCGATGCTCGCGATAAAATTGATTAATAATGTTGACCTTATTCAATCTGATGACGTTTGCAATTTTAAAGAAAGGGTTTATGTAGAAAATGATGATTGTTTTTGTTTTTGCAGAATAATTTAGGAAAACAGGAAAATTACAAAAACGCTTATAAATTATTGTCCCCGACCAATAATAGCAGAGAAAATTACACACGTTCAAGAATGATGACCCTTTTCGATTATTGGAATTTATCTAGATGAGCATTCAGCGTAAAACAAAAATTTTCATCTGTTTTTTTATCGAGAAAAAAAACTATATTAGTATATCTTTATCTAGATTTTTTTTTTGTATATTGGGCCTTAAAGAACATCTCGTCTCACAACCAAGCTTCCATCCTTCTCTATCTAAAGCTAGATTTCTCCAATTGGAAACACCACTTAACTGTTCAACTTCCTACTAATTCCACAGCTGCTCCAGGTTTGTACAGTGTTCGTATATTCCAAGTACCACATTTCAATTCCGATATTCAATTTCCAGTATTTTTCCCTAATCTAGTCCGAGGCTTGTTGTTTGATTCTTGAACAAAAGTACAAAAATTTTTTACGAGTTTGGGTTGTTAACCCGACACTCAACATGGGTCAATATAGAGGGGCAACGCCAATCTTTATCTAGTTATTATTTTTAAATGTTTTTCGGATTCGACACAGCCCTTACCTACCTTCTGAATAAAAAAAAAAAATTAACATAGTGATTCAAAAATATCGCGTCGATATTGACGACCTCGCAAGTCTGAGAAGCAACCGTCACCGACGACAAAGAATGTACAAATTGTTGCGTCCATCTAGCCCTGTAAAACTCATCACAATCTCATTAGTAGTCGTGAGGATGTATATCTTTTTTTGATTTTTTTTGTCCGTTGTTTTTTCCGGCGTGTTGTTGTCACTACTGTAAATTACACGTGGCTTGAACAAACTCTACCAGCACCCAATTATTATTATTATCACCGACCTCGGAAGAAGAAACGTATATAATTATTATTATTTCATGTTTTCCGGGCGTTTTGTCGGCGACAAAATTACGATCATAATATTGTTATCATCAGACGTGTATCCGTGTCTATAATAATATTATACTCGAGTTAATAGCAGGTTTAGAATGGCTATAGCCGCACCGTCAGTTTTTTAATTCCACAAGCCACGGTTGGCGGGCCAGTTTACAGTTGGAATACAAAACTTCGTAAATATCATCATTATACATAATATTTTTATTTTAGTGGTAATCGACGTTAAGTCTATGTTTTTCCTTGCGTTTTTGTTACTCAAAGCATTTTCGTGTCTCCGAAGTTATTTTTTGTCTCGTGTTTAACCTCGTTTTCGGGATGTTTGTTTTTATTTTTTTGTACCTACGCGTTTTATCGCTGACGATCGCCACGTTCTTTACTAAAAATAACTACAACCCTAATCGACGCGTGATCACTTAACACGGTTGTAAACTCGGTGGACCGTGTTCACGTCATGTTTTTTTGGTACGAAATATGATACGAGTAAAGTAGAATAGCATAGTGTTGAAATATTTTGTTTTCAACGAAAAATATTGTAAACTCCGATATTGGAAAACAATATCCCGTTAATATTCGATGCGGTTTAAGTTTTATTTTTTTGTTGTAAAATGATATATATAAAAAACTATTAAAATTACAAATTTTGTTATCATAAAAATGGGAATCTCTTTTTCTCTTTTGTGCGGCGGCTATTGTTTTTTATAACGTTAAAATTAAAAAATGATGGGATGACGATTTCTTCATTAAATTAATCAATTTCAAAATTACCGCGGGTGCCGGCTTTATTGAAATTTAATCTTTAAAAAAAAAAAAACATTTTAACAATGTTTATAATAGCTATGTGAAGCCAATCCGACTAAACAGGGTGAAGATCTCTTTTAGATTGATTTAGAATGAAATTTCGTACGGGACGCTTTAACGAAAAGGGAGGTTTCCCAAAAAACGAATACGAGTGGGTTTCGTTGAAGTTTTGTGAATACATATATGTATTTTAGATCATTTTCTAAAGAAAAATGCAGCGTAACTCCACAAAAATGCTAAAAATGGTAAAACATTTTTAAGAACAAAAATATTACATCAATCAATAATTCAAAGCTCTTTACAAAATTATTTAGAAATAATAAAATAGTAATTTAACACAATTTTCAGAATATTAATTTTCGAATTTTTTTAATTTTATTTAATTTTCTTATAATGTTATTTAGTGTGAACAATTCAAATTAGGTCGTATTTATTACCAGATATTTTGTTTGTATGAATTCGTGCACCGCGCATTTTAAAACGCGTGCAGTTTTATTGATTACGGTTCCATTGTTTTGTACTTTTCATACCTTTGTTTTTAAATTTGTACGATTTGCCTTACTTGTATGGTATTTTTTAGCTGATTTTTGTCTCCAAGCAGAATAAGACATTAATTGTTTTTTTCAACAAAAGAGTTACATATATAAACAATCATTGTCATGGAACGATGGAATAATATAATATCCTGGATTATTTTCATCCGCATGCATGTACGATAAATGTAATAATATGTTTTTAAGGATTATCTTAATAAATATCTTAAATGTCTCTCAAATGATGACCTACTCTAAAGCTAGGCTGGTGCACTGCTGCACAAAAAAAATTCCTCGTCCCCCTCATAATTTTATAAGTACACACGTTTTACACAACCTTCTACTTTTGATTGTTAGCATGACAGTCGGTATGTGTCAAATTTATCCTTCTATTCCAACCTTTTTTTCGCTCAATTTTTCTTACCATATAGTCCTTTACAGCACCACTTTTGGCTTTATTGCTTCCACACTCATCGATTTGTTCGTGAAATTTCGTCGAAAACTCTTCTATAAATATGGTCTATCTTTCGCGTATAGCAAATCGCGATCCTTCCTTTTTTTTTAGCTATCCTATGACTTACATTCTATCACGTTTTATTTACTATTAATTATTTTAAACATAATTTGTGGTGTCGTCATAGTGTTCGCCAGTCGTGGTGACCCCTGGTTGAGATTATACAATATTTGTATAATACGTTCTGGCTTGAACGGCACTGTCTCTGATGAAAGTGAAGCTAGATGCTTGGGATACCTGTTTTAAATGATTCGATTTCAAACTTCAGCCTCTTTTTATGCAAACACGACAAATTTTTTGGTCAAAAGAACAATGCGCGTAGTTACCGGAGGGCAAACACACAATGCTCATGCGACGTGACTGCGTTGATACGCATAAATTAGCTGACGACTTGGTTACCTGCAGACGTTTAAATTATTTTTAAAAACATTCACGTCGTTTTACAGAATATTGATGATAATAATCTAAAATTTGGACACTGGTGTCTAATCAAAAACAGCCCGCCGTGCGTGATTGACATGCACAACAATGGACACGATCATGATCATTAGGCGCCTCTTGTGTGTTTGTCTTCCTTAATAATAATATATGACAAATTTATACGCACAGTAACAACACTGTTATATTATAGCGTGCTGATGACGTTTGAAGGTATTGAGAACACATAGGTATACCATACACCCCGGGTGTACAATACAATCTTAATTTACATATTTACTTGGATACTCTAATAATAATTTGTATTACTCACTGTTACACTTGACTTGAAATATTAGAAAATAATGAAATTGGCAATTATATATAATCTTGAAACTATATAATCATTAAAGTAGGTGATGCAAAATATTGTGTATGGTTGCGCGAAGCTTCGACGACAACCAAACAAACAGAACAAAACCTGAGGATCTTTGAGGACAGAGTTTGGAGGAAAGTTGTGGGCTTATCATCGATGAAACAACGGGTAATTGACGGAGGAGATACAACAAAGAGCTGTACAATATGTCGGAACTAGCACCAATAACAAGCTTAATTAAGGGCCAAAGAATACAATAGTCAGGTCACATAATGATAAGACGGAAGAACGAATCAGTTAGAGTAGTATTAAAATGGAGACCACTAGGAAAAATACCTAGAAGTAGACCTAGGAAGAGATCGATTGACGTGGTAGAAGAAGAATTAAAATCACTTTGAGTATATTATATTTCTAAACTATACTGAATGTTGTCATCATCTTCAAAAATGTTTAATTCTGTACATTTTACTCACTCTAAATATATTATATTATTGTATTGCTATAAAACGTACCATACTTAATATAAATGCGCGTAAGTCAAGTCCTTTTTAAACATTAAAAAGTGACAAATTAGTGTAGAACCTATATATTATTATTTAAGTAATTACGTATTGCAAATTTTAAGGAAATATATGTCACGTATTGATTTATTTTAAATCTTTCATCAGAAGCAACTGCTATACGATCAATCAAATTTAGTAACATATTAATAAAATTGTTCGGTATTATCTCAGTTCTAAATAATATTAACCATTAGTTGTTATACCTATATATATATATATAATAAGTGGTATCATAAAAAGTATAATCGATAAACCATTTTCTTAATTTACTGAAATCAAGCATCCTTCTTCATATTGGAAAGATTATTAGCCATAAAATAGTTGTTAACATTTTGTTGTCATTAATTTGATTTAATAAAGTTTAATAATTTTGATCAATCATATCTTGAGATTTTTTTTGTTACTGTTTTAGACTATTGTTCATGACCGTGTAATTTTTTGTTGAAAAATATTATTTTAAAGAATCGTATGAATCTGTAATCTTAGCATGATGTGTATGGTTTACGATTTGTAAAAATATAAATATATATATATATATATATTGATTCGAGCTAAACTCCCGTAAATTTCATGACCTAAATTAAAAAGTTGATTATCAACATCCTTTGTGAATGTAGTGAGTTACTACGTTGTTGGTTAAAACGTCAGAATTGTTTTTTCCGCATAAATGGTTGGCCTAAAAGTTTGCGAAATAACAACTTTATGTTTTTTGATGTCCTGGGATTTTAAATTTACGCATGCAAATTTGAACGCATTTCAGTAACTTATTAAACGGCTGGCCATTCGACAACAGTTCATTACCCAACGAACGAAACGAACGACCATTGAACTTTTAAGAGCAATAGCAGTTGTAACGAATCAGAACCCGGCACAAGTAAATTCTATATCAAACATTTGTAATATTGTAGTTATAGTTGTCAAAAATTTAAGAAATGTCTTATATTTAAACTCAATATCATTTAGAACATTGAAGTTTCCTAAAAGCACAGAATTCATTTACCAAAATTATGAAATGAACCTGTGTGTTTATCAAACTTTTATTGACGGTTCTTTTCATAAATGTGTTGGAATTTGTTTATGATTCTCACCCTGTTACTAGCTGTAAATTAATATTAGTATGAACATGATGTAAAAAAGAAAATTTATTATAATTTTAAATGTATAAAAAATAACAACAAAAACTTTATTATAGATAACTAGATACAAGACTATACCAAAATTTACGATTATGATGAAGACGCTATCAATCATAACATGTACTATAGTCATTATGGCTTTTTTACTGCTGGATGCTAGCTATAATATAGTATCAGGTATTTTTTCACAACAAAAAAATTTGTTTTACAGAATTATTTTACTTTTTAACCTTATGTAAGAATTAATAAAATATTACTTACTAGAAACTCTAAGTCACGTGAGTAGTATAATGGAGTAGCGATTACGCTTTATGTGTATCACTGGTTTACAAGTTGTAGTTTAAACGTAATATTTAATATTTGAAAGCAATAAAATCATTGACTCTGAAAAAACGATTCTGAGCAAAATTTCTGCTCAATTAGACAACGGGAAGTGGGTTTTAAATGATAAAAATCCAAAAAAAAAAGTTTTAAAATAATAATGGGAATAAAACCCGTATTTACAAGATTAATATAACATTTTGACGTATTGTAGCAAAACAATTCCGTTATTATTGAAATATATTTTTAATAGGCTTTTGGAAATTACAAGTCGGATTTTTTTCAAATTGAATGCTGGTGATACCAAATTTTGTTTTACATAACATAATACATTTTCAAAAAAAAAAAAAATAAATAAATTGAGTTTTTTCTAAAAAAAAATCACTAATAATACGTATTACCAACATTGTATTAAAATTTCAAAACTTTTACCTCATAATGAATCTTTTTATGGAAGAGAAACAACTACAAATATAAATTTTAGAAAATTTCAAAGTTCTATACTTAGTTCAAAAACTGTTGAAATATTTTGAAATTTGTATCAAACCATTTTATTACTACCCCACATAAACATTGTGTAAACGTTTCAGATCTGAAAAATTATTATTACGGAATACTTAATACCCAATATACTCAAAATCTTTGGCGTTACTCCAACGAGATTTACACCCAACATAGAATTTACAATCTTTTAAAACTAATACACATTATTTAATAAATTTTCATGAAAATGAAAAAAAAAACCTTTTCACATTTTGCTACTTTAGCATTAAAAATTTTTTTTTAGGTACTAAAATGGATCAGGTCATAGAAATAACTGGTATGTACTAACTATTTAGAAATTATTTTTTTAATTGAAAACAATATGTTTTATATAACATCAAACATTTACAAAATAAAAAATTGAGTTAGTTACAAAATATTATCTGAAAATATAACGTATTTCAACATTGAATTGAAATTTCAAAACTTTTACTTCCAAATGTATGTTTTTATTGAAGAGAAACCACTAATAAGAAATTAATTTTTTTGAATTGAAAGCAATATGTATACAACCCATTACAATAGTAGTATTAAAAAACTAACTGTAACTAAATAAATTGTGGTATTTTAGAACAAGCCAAAATAGAAAATGACGATAAAACTAACAAGCCAGTTGAAAGAAGTAAGTTTTACAATCGTAAATACTTTAAACTACATTACCTATAATTTTTTTCACATTTATAGTTTTCACATTTAGCTATATATAACATTATAAATTATTTTTTTAGATAATGACGTGTATCAGGTCGTAGGTGATAAAATACCTGGTATGTAAGGGATTAATTTTTTTGGATTGAAAACAATATTTATACAAGCCATTACGATACTGATGTTAGAAAATAAATTGTAACTAAATAAATTGTGGTATTTTAGAACAATCCAAAATAGTAAATGACAATAAAACTAAGAAGACAAATGAAGGAAGTAAGTTCCAAATAAGATCTCAAATAATTTAAATTAAATTTTAATAGTTTCATTGTTGTCTTTCAATCATCCAAATCTTGGACCAGTTTTCATCCAATACTCTGACCAGTCTTTTTATGAAAGTAGGAAACAGTTAAGAAACACTTGTTTTGGGTGAATAAAATATCTTAGCTAGACATCTAGATACATTGATTTTCGTATATTTAAGAGTGTCCGTACTCGTATAATATAGAAAATATGTGCTAGACGTTTTATGTTGATACCCTTTATGCTATTTACAAAAAGTATATTGTTATTTTACTTTTTAAGATTGTAAAAGAAAAAAAATATTGAAATGTTACATCATAATCTCAAAAGTATATTATTGAAGCGTTTCAACATTTAGTAACTGAGTTTTAATAAAGAATACTTTTTTTTTAGGTCAAAATATTGACGAAAATATGTCCATGGAACAAAAAGATGATACAAAATCTGGTATGTAGAAACTAATTCTTTATTTTATTTAAACTCTTGGCATGTTTTTTTAAAATACAAAATTCTTGTATGACGTGTATAATTATGAACAAAGTATTCTATTTAAATTACTTAAATTCTTTGAACTCTAACTGTGTTATTTTAATAGTATATCCATAAAATGATTTGGCACTGTATGTTTATATTTAAGAGGAAAATACAAAAAAAAATGACCCTAGCATTGAAATACTAAAAGGTAAGCTGCTGTCATTCTATTTTTGCTAATTATCTCTTGTAGATTTTTGATTATAGTGTTTTTTTAACACAATGAAAAACTCCTAGAAATACTACAAATTTTGAAGTAAATAACTCCTATGATTGGTCATTGTACATTGTTGGTGGTAACTTGATAAAACTTCCTTTGATATTTTGAGTTATGGGTCGAACTGTAAAATAACCAAACTCGGTTATTGAAACATATTTTTCTAACAGCTGTTAAGACATTTTGAAAATGGGTCAGTTATTTTTGCAAACTTTTTCAATCACATTATTATTTTGTCATTTTGGTTTTTTGCTGACAATAACTTGTATAATAATTAATAAAACTAAATGAGATGTACACTCGTTATTTGTACGGATCAACTGAAATTGAATTGAAAGTTTTGAAAAAATTCTTACTATAACCATAACGTTAAATCAATATTAGTACTAAAATTTATTATTGTGGGTAATGACGTGAATGGCGAACTAACTTAACATTTTTTTTTTAGATTCATGTATGGCTTAACAATGAATATGTATTGTTTTGCAAAAATAATTTTGTCTTTTAGATTCTGAGCGTCAGCGAAAAATGTATTGTTATTACAATGATGTTTTTTTTCTCTATGAACACTTTAAAGGGTGTATGAAAAGTACCGATTTTAAAATCGAAAAAGTTAAAATCAAAAAGTAGGTCAAATTTCACCAAAAACTTTAAAAATTACGGCAAACGTGTTTTTTTTTAAATAATTGATTTAGGTTTTTGGCAATAAAATCCAAAATAATAGACAAAGCTAGCTAAAATTTCTAAACGATATTGAAGTAGGCAAAGTACAAGTTTGGTCTAAGTTTAAGCAAAGTACCTATAGATTTTTAACATTTTCGAAAATTTCATTTTCTTTGTGGTTTTGTTCAATAAAACATTTGATTTTCAAGCAAAAGTTTTGAAACGTAAACACAAAGTTAACAATAAGTATATACATAAGATACTAAAAAATATCGAATATATATAATCACAATTTTTTTTTTTTTAGTCGCTTAAATTTTTAAAATATTCGAAAATTGGTCATACCTTTGACTTATTTTTAGAAAAAAAATTGAAACTCACACAAATTTTCTATGTAAAAACTGAAATTCAATTATGATAGGTAAAATAAAATTTGCTATCTGATAAAATAATTTGCTAAATATATTCCGAATGCGTTAAAAAAAATGTTGAAAAACGATGTAACCACGTGCACTATTGTGCAATTGATACTTAAATCATATTAACTTCTCAAATAATGGTCCAAAGGTTTGGAATTTTCACACGTTATATAAATTAATATTTTTTAAACGTTGATACGTTCTTTAGAATTTTGGATAATTTTAGTTGTTCAATTTGTTTTTACCATGACATAAATACTAGACAACTGAGCTTGCTCTGAATCGTATTTTTGAAGACAATAATTTATCGTTGTTTTCCGATATTAAACAATTTGTTTCAAAGGCGTCTCCAAAACTTGGCTTTGGAGGTGGGAGAAATAATTTGAAAACTTAATTTTTATTTACACAGAAGTTAAAGTAGAGGGTAAAATAATTTTTATCCATTTTTTAAGTGAATTGCGTTTGAACCACAACTTCTAAACTAGTGACCTTCCCAAAGCGTAGTGGCTACTCCGTTTTTTTCAGGCATAGAATGTCCAGTCGGAAAATTGTATAGTACAAAAAAGTTTGGAAAGTATAATTTTTATAATTTTTTGAGTTATGGGTCAAAATTCAAAAATATATCGAAAGTTTTATGTCAAATGGCTTGACATTACCACACTTAGATATTATGTTATATTTTATGATAGCACGAGGCTTCAATAATTATTGCGTTGAATCTCACATTTGAATTTAGCATTAAATTATATGAGATACTTTGATTATTTTATAGGTTCAGTGTGTGATGAAAACAATAAATTTTGCAAAATTATTTTGTTTTAGTGTTTTTTTTACCGCTCCGGTCAATCTATGCGTTTTACACCACTAACAGAAGTTCAGAAATTTATTTATACTATACATTATTCAAATTTATGTTTTAAATTTTACAAATTTTGTGAGTCATGATCTGAATTAAAATTAGACTAAAAATCCCGCTGTATTTGTCTGATAAGATCGAAACTGATACCACCTCAAGTGTTTGCTAATTACGCTAATTTTATTTATAAGATCTAAGCCTTTATTTGTTCTTTGTATTAATGTATTTTGTTACAAAAAAGCATCAATGTGAAGTGTCCTGGTGTATGCCGTTTGCTAATAATTGGGATTTAGCAGGAAAAAATTTGGAAGATATTATGTTTAGAACGCGAACAATATTAGTACAACAGCAAGATTCATTTGAGATTGATCTTTTATAGATATAATTTTAAGTTATAATTTAATTGATAAAGTGTCATCATTACTGCACTACATAATTCCCTTTTTAAATAATATCAAATACAAGTACAAAAAATATACATACAAACAAAAACAAAACATTATATTAATCAGAACATTTTAAAAATAATACTAATAACAAACTCATAAATTTCTTTTAGGAACTTTTATAGTTGGATTAGGTTTTTAGAACGACAAAATCCTATATGTTCTTATCCTTAATATTTAACGTTGTTTTCTGAATTTCTACGATACCTTAATTGATTTACATGAACTACCCTATCTTTATCATTTATTCTTTATCATTTCAACTGGTAATCACTAAAGGTAATCTTTAAAACGGTTTCTATAACTCTTCCATCTACATTAAACTGAAATTACTCCTTCTTTAAACTGTAATATTAATTTTTTTCTAAATCAAAACTAACTTTATTTTTTGGAATTGGTCTCATATTTTCTATTGGATTAATTAATGATGTAATAGACCTAAACTCATAAGAAAATACAAGATATGCTGGTGACTGTGTTGTAAATGTTGAAGTCGTAGTGTTATATACAGTAATGAAACTAAAAATTTTTTCTTCCAAACATAATTCGTTTACTTTACTATCCAAAAAATATATTTTAAAATATTTCTTTACCGTTTGAACATCTCTTTCCGCTAGAGTGCTAGACTATTTGATTGACTATGAAGTGGAGGGGTGTTGGTTATTTGAATATTATAAGTTTACCAAAACATTCAAATAACCATTAACTAAAAAAAGGACTGCTATTTGTCACTATTTTTTTCTGGCAACCCAAAATAAGCAAACACATTTTGCAGCTCTCTAATCACTGCCTCACAATTTGTTTTTTCCATAGATTTTACCACAAAATATTTACTAATTGCATCAATAGCCGTGCTATTTACCACTTTTTCAACTTTAATCAACTGCAAATAAAATTAGGAAAAACAATTTTTTCTGTCACAGATAATTTACAAAAATGTTATATTTCTCTAAATATTATATAATTTAATATTGTAGGTATACATGTTTTTAAACTTGCGTTAAATGTTTTAATCTTTAAATGGTGTTAAAACCAATAAATTCTTCGCTGCTCTTAGAATCAATCATATTGTATACATTTTACTGTACTTTCAAGTTAAGGTTACGCTTTCCATAAGGTTTTTACGATTTAAATTCTCGTTCGAACTTATGTTCTCATTATGATGAAGATTTTATAAAGCAACCAAATTATACACTGCGAGTAGTCATTATTTAAGAATAATTTAATTAAAAAATGTTTTTTTATTTAATAAGGTATTTTAATTTAATTTTTCATTCCGTGATTATTTAGAACTATGGAATAAAGGTGCAAAAAATTCTTTAACAACCTGGTATACAAATTTTGTAACACAAAAAGGTACCAGTCATATTTTTTATTTATTGATAATTACAAACGTTTTTATTTTGAATTAAATTTTTAACACTGATCATAATACATTGGATAAGTGTCATTTGATCAAATTAAAATGGATAGATACTACTATAATGCATATTAAATGTAAACACAAATATTCTAAGGAGTGCAATGTAGAACTTTATTTGATCTATATTAGACATTGGTAGATGACGTGGAACAGTTAAAACAATTGTTTTTGGAGTTGAAACAATGTTGAAAATATAATTTTTTGAAATAACATCTATTTTATTCTAATAAGTTTGGTATTGAAATTTACATTTTTCGTAGTCAGTAAAACAATTTCATGATTTTTCTACAATTATGTGGTTTATATCATAAAATTGTTTTATGTTGTTTTTTTGTAAACTGTAAAGAGGTTCTGTTAAAATTGAAATGACTTAAGTGCGTTTTTAGAACAAACTTAGTTGCACTTTTATTCATAATTTTTGTAAGCAATAATTTATATTTTTAAAATAGTAATCAACAGCAAAATCATAGTTGCTATTCCATGAACTTGCTAACTTATATATTTTTGTAATTTTTGTAATTTGTTATGCTATTTGTACTTACTTAAACAAATAATTAGAGTTAGTTCAATATGACTGTTTATTTATACTTGTATAAAAATATTTATAGTGTTTTTATGAATTTTCTTAGATAGATCTCAATCTGTTTCCACTGAAGTAGACATAAATGGTATTACATTTTTATGATAAATAAATTAAGTGAAATTAGTTATACTACGTAGATATTTATTATATATATTATATAGGCTATTTAATATGTTTGAAACCAAAAATCAAGATAGGGTATAAAACAATATAGATAATGTCTGATCATTTTCAAATGTAATATTTCCATTATTTTCCACCTAATGATTATTTAAAAGTTAATTGCGATCTTGTATGATATTTACTAAAATTTAGGAGATTCCATGTTTTTCGAATACGATATTAATAGTGTATACATAACGAAAAAAAAATCGCATGTTCTCCAGTATGCTATATTTGTAAAATTCGCCAAAAGTAATTGAGAAAATATATTATATTTTTTTACTGAAAATAAGTTTTGTTTGTTTTATTGTAATTTTGAATTGTAACCTACCAACGTTATTTATTTTCCAAGATCACTTGAGAATGTACAAAATATCAAAAAAATCATATCACCACAGAATTAAGTGACGAATGTTCATAAAAATTCATAAGCTATGCTTGAGATATTCATTAAATTTATTTTATAATTAATACAAAATTTATAATTACGAGTAGAAATTTAAATGAAAAAAAAATTGACAATTTGTGTTTCACATTCATTAAATTCAACTAGCTCTAATGCATTTTAAAACCATTACCGTTTAAAAGGATTTATGACAAAAAAGAGATTTTTAACATTTTTTCCAAGTCCCTAAACCTAATATTATAATATTAAAATCTATAATTAGACGTATATCAGGTATGACTCTGAAAATTTGTACATTTTATAAGTGCAACTGTTTTCCAATGGCTCAGAGACAAAAAAATGAAACGTTTTTTTATACTTTCTTAAATATTGACGATCATATTTTGTTAACTATAGTTAATAGTAATAAGTATTTATTTTTATACTATAAAGATTTACCAGATATAAAATTTTTTAATAACAAAAATTAGCTCTATATAATTATAGGTATGGAATAAATTATCTATGTATTTGTTATTTGATATGTTTTAGCGTGCATTGGTAAGATATTATAATGACATTAAATTTTATCTAAATGGTTAAAAAAAACATTGTGACACTTATAGTAAGATGGTGTTTACATAAACACCATCTTACTATAAATATATTTATAAACATAATATTCCGTTTCTAATTTTTGTGTGGATTTTTTTTTTTATAAATCTGTGTTTCAATATAAAATACAAGTCACGCATGTATTTTTACAAAAAGTCAGGTGTCACAATAATAAGATATAAACATTCTTTTTGTGGCACTTTTTTAACTAAAAAATCATCAATTGTTTAACTGCCAGAAATGAAAAGATTTTATACATACTTTTCTATTCATAAGTCTCTAAAAAAAAGAATAGGGTTGTTTCGTTCAGTTTTCTCCACATTATTACCCATACAAATTACACCTTCTACTTTTCCACTAAAAAATAAATTCTGATTTTACTTCTTTATTTTTTTCTACAACGGGAATATATTCTATGTACTTATTTAAATTTGTATAATATTAAAACATTTTTTAATTTTGAAAATTAAAACTTTAATTCAAGACAAACACACATAATTTTAAAATGTATTTAAATTTCAATGCGCTGTATTGAAATATAAAATATTTAATTTTCAATTTATTTTAAAATTTCTCAAAAATCTAAAAATAGTTGAAAATCTAAATTATTCATAGTCGTAATAAAAATAGAAATTTTTAAAATTCTAAAGTTCTGTTTTCAACTCATAAAAGTAATTTGAAATTGGTAAAATTCCTGTAGCTTATATTATCTATTTTTACCTACATCGTGTGAAGGTTTTAGAATTATTATTTTGGATGTTATGACAAAATTATTAATTTAATTTACTAGTAAACTTGTCTTGTTTTATCGGTTTTCACTTAGTTTCAGTATTTGTTTTTTAATTTCTTGTAAATTGTTTTAAGTACTTATTGAACATTTTAAAAAAGTCAGTGTTTATGTATCATATAATATGTAGTATATCAAGACTTTATATTTAAATACTGGAATATAAGTCTACTCGTAAGATTAGTAAACCTCTCCTAGGAGCTATGCGTAACAAACAAAAAAAAGTTACAAGAAAACAAAAAAACACATCATAATAAACTAATATATCACACGCTTTGCGCAGAACTTAAAATTGAAATGTATTAGTTTCAAACTTCATACCTACCTATATTTTTTATCATATTATCTATAAAATTTTCTCCAGCAGTTGTTTTTTAACATAGAACATTTAATTTAATTTTTGGGTACAATACCAATCGTATAATATTATGTTTTAAAAAATTATTTTTAATGCCATTTTATTATTTAAGCATCTCTACAAAAGTCTGAAGAACCAATTTTTAAAAATTACAGTAAGTTATAATAATAGTAATAATAAATTATTTTGTGAAATATAAAATTTTTGTTAAAATTCAACTACATGTGTTGGTTGTGTTAACATTACGTGAAAATTGGAAAATTTCTTTATTCTATTATATGCAAGAAAAAAAATTAACTTTTTAAAATCAATAACTTCCTCGTTTTGCTGCAAACTAAGTAATTTCATCCAAACTCAAATTTTATTTTTGAATTTAACGGGCAAAGCTCAATAATTAAAATTAGTTTGAAGTATATAATACAGGTATATAAAATAAAATATAATAGTAAAATATTGGATGCCAAATAAAAATTCACAATGATATTGGTTTTACGATATACATATATGTATATATAATATAATTTAAATATGTATTATTTAAGTAGGTATAACATTACAATGACCATTTGGTTAAAATCAGATTATATATGAAATCATTAGTTTAATATTATGCATTGAAAGATAAAAATTAGAGTTCAGAGAACAGTATTGAAGTTTTGAATTATTTACATGGGATATTAATTAAATTATAAGGAGAATTCTTAACAAAGTATTCTGTACTTTAAAATTGCATATAAAAATAACAACTTGCCTGTTAATAAGAACGGTAACTTAGAACATTTGCACAGATTAAATATCTGGACAGTAAATGTAAAACCGATATAAGTAATTTATAAATAAAGCAACATATTTAATATTATCTTATTCTTCTTCATCTTTGCCCTGCACTCAACTATTTGAGTTCGGCCACCCTTGTACTATACCTCCACTTGCCACGATCATTAACAAACCTCATATCACTTTTAATTGTTTCCCTTCATCTTTTCTCTTGTCTTTTTCTACCTCTACTTCCACCAACGTTTAATTTCATAAATCATCTAACTGCTTCAGTTTCCTTTCTTCTTATCACATGCCCAAACCATTTCAGTTTATTTTCTCTCATTTTATTCACTATTGATGCAACACTAATACTGTCTCTTACATATTTGTTAATTATTCTATCTTCTCTTGTTACTCCACTCATCCATCTGAGTATTCTAATTTCCACCACGCTCATACTCAGTTATATTTTTCTGTCAACTGCCCAACACTCCGAACTATACAACATGGCAGGTCTCATCACATTTCTGTAGAACTTGCCTTTTAACCTTATTGGAATTCTTTTATTACATAGAACACCTGAAGCTTCTCTCCATTTTATCCAACCACATTTAATCCTATGTTTCACATCTCTCATTAAACCTCCATCCCTTGTACCAAAAAATCCTAGATACTTTCCTGCTTCTTCTATTACGTAAACGCTAATTTCCATAATGCTTTTCGTATTGTTTTCTCCTCCAAAATTATACATATACATATACATTTATAAAATTACTCCATATACACAATATTTGATATTTTATTAATATATAATTATATATAAAGGTGATTCGGTTAACTTTAAAAGATTAAACAGACGAAATATAAGACCACTAAGAGATAAATTGAACAAAGACAACTTACTTGAACGAATGTTATGTTCATAGTGTGTTTATAATATTGTCTTATTATGGTTTGAAAACATTTTTTTTACTAAAAAAAGATTTTGCATTATTTTCAATTGTCGATACATTGTTTTCAAAAAATATTTACCATTTATATAAACATTGCAAATGCCTACTATACATATCGTTACTACATGATTGTTTTTTTTTTTCATTGTTGATGACAATCTGTTGTATGGAGCTTTTATATCCAAAGTCAGTAAGTATTAATAATTTATAATTACCTATAGAACATTTAGTTTGTGAAAATATGATACAAACTTATTCAAATTTACTTTTGGCCCAACTATTTGTATTTTGTGTGTAGGTATGTGTGAGCCACACCGCAGTTTTAACTTGACCAACATAATATATTATATTTATATAATATAAAAGTGTAAATTCATACATTTTTGCCACATTAGTGTAAGAATTTGTAAAACCTACTGAATAATACGAGCCTAATACAGGAATTATGATATCTACCTACCTTTTTGGTTACTATACATATTCTCAAAAATTAAATATAATTATTATTCTATTATTTTTAAGTAGTTTTTTTTTTTTTTTTTTTGAACTCAATAAAATCAATATTTAATAACATTACCATAATAATAATTTTTGGCTCGTACTTAGATTTTAAAATCAGAAAAATACAGATTATAAGTCATACTTATAATTTATTTGTTCCATTCTGGCGTATAGTTTTACACCAAATTATTACGAAAAGAAAACTATAATCGGATTCCGATGAAATGAATGGGTTTTTTAACTTATAGCGAACAGTAACAATTCTATTTTATAAAGTATACTTGGTAATTATTCAATATATGATTACTTGATATTACAATGAATAATAATAACAATAATGATAAGTTATACAGGTATTTTAATTAGCAAACAATATCTATTTATTATAATACAAACACCAATAGATAATAGAACATAATTAGGTGTAGAATTTTTTTGGGAATGCCATTTAGAGAAATTTAGGTATTTCAATAGAGGTTATATAAGAAAAAATGCACTAATATAAGTACAATAAACATATTATAATACACTTATACAGTGCAATTTTTTTTTAAATATGATAAAACTGGTAACATAAAAAAATTGAAATTATTTAGGAGAAAGCTTTAGCTTGGTAGAGAAAAACTACAAGTTTGACCGAAAAATAAACGCCAGCACGCACTATAATTTTATAGGAAACAACGACGGAGTTCAATTAACTACCAATAAGAAAATATACCAATAATTGCTTAACGTTTTCTTGGATTAGAGTATAACTTACTGCATTTTTTATAGATTTTAGAGATAGAATGAATTTGATTAACTGCATATTTGTTTATTATTTTAATCCTTTTATACCCAATTTTAATTAAACTAAAGAGAAAAATAGAGAGACAGAGAGAGAGAGATAGAGAGATTTCATGAAAACATTTTTATATTGATAATATTTTGTTAAAGTAAAAAAAAAACTGTTTTCATTTTAGATGCTGAAAATCAACCGAAGTACTCGTGTTTTCTTAAAAGTAATTACATACATATACCATTTTTGTAATTGGTGATAGAAAGGTAAATTTATAATGCCTATCAGCTCGGAAAACATTCTTTGTTTCTTTTTCTTGTTATTTTTTATTGCTTAAATTTCTTTTAATTGCAATATAATGTACCCAGAAAGCAGATATAGGTTTAATTGTTTTGTTAGAACTAATTTTACCGTTAATAATAATTATTATGTACGGTATCCAACCATCTGGAATTTTTTTCATGCGATTAAAAAAAAGTTATAAAAATATAAGTCTCAAATTTGTAACTTATTATACATCAGGCTAGAAGACCAAGAAGAAAAGTCATTTTATTTTTAAAAGTAATCAAAATAGTTCATAAATTTATTTTTTAACCAATGGTACTTACAATTTTTAATAACAGTGATCTTACCAAATATAAACTTGACATTAACTCAGCTTTTTTTCAATTATTTTACTTTAGTTTGCTTGAGTAAGTAAAAACACAAGGTATCATAAATCAAATTTTACAAATGATAAAATAAAAATTATGTTTAGAAATTGTTCTTTACTTAAAAATTATTCTTTTTGCTTTTCTGAAAGGATCAAAAATATTCCTTATATTTTTGATTTTAGAAGTTCCGGTTAGGTTTCGGTTCCTATATTTTTAACAAATTAAGGAAGCAAATTTTTAAGTCCAAACCAAGCTCTAAACGTATATTTTTTGAAATTTTAAATATTTTAATAAATTTAAAAAAAAAAAAATGAACTTATGTTATGCGTATGATATTTTTGTTATAATTAATTTATATCTCTATCTAAGGGAAAACGGTATATTCAACGCTAACTTTAAGTCTCATTAAGTTTATATATTAGTTTTACCCATCTTAACTATGTTCCGGGTGATTTTATTGCTGCTGTCGTTTTTAGTACTTACCTCACACAATACAAAACATTTTTAATCGATTGCTGTTTACGAAGTAAAGAAAATTCTGACTTTGTAGTTGTTTATAACGCGAAGATCAGAGAAAATATTATTATTATTTTTTTTAATTATTGATTTTTAAAGCACCTCAAAAATTATTTAAAATCAAATAAATATTTTAAACTTTATTTACATTGGTGTATTTCATTTTTGTATTTTCATATATTTTTAGATACTATTATTATATTTGTTACAGATCAATTAGATGAAATTGGATTTAATAGTGAGTTTTGTATAAAAAATCAATATTGGTATTATAATAAAGACAAGGTACACATATCTTCTGTTTGAAAGCCGTAAATTTCAAAATTTGTTTTTTTAAATTAAGTATTACGTACCTGCAATGATTAATAATACTTATTATAAAAGAAAGCTAAGTTATATTTTAAGTAATATAAACATGAATTGGATTTTAAAAGTAATATAGAATGTTATACAATTTTCTTAACATATTACTTTTTTTTAATTTTAAGTCTGAAATCATGTTACCTATTTTAAATGTAATCGGTAATTATTCAATATAATAGCTATAATATCACGCGTCATTGACTGAATTTTGTTGAATGATTAGTACTATAAATTTTACAACAAATTTCATTGAAACTAAAAACCAGATTTTTCTGAATAAATAGTGTAATGCACTACAGTAACGATGTTAACTATAAACACACTTTATCAAATACTTTACACCTATTTTGTAATGTGCAAGATTATTTCATATTTGGCTCAGCCAAAATTGACAAAAATTTTATTTGTCATAATTTCTTGAAACTATAGACAATTATAAATGTAAAATTTGATTATGTACTTCAGCTTTAGGTACTATAATAAGGGAGTGGTATTCAATTGTCTGTAAAAGGCAAAGTAATAGAAAAATGTCGGGTTTTCTGAATTATTACCCTATAGAAATGTTTGGTCAATCTAAAAAGAAATTTGAAATTAAACAATACTTTTAAATAAATATATTTGGGTCGAAAGTGAAGTGTAATTTTTTGGATTTTGCGTGTTTTATAATAAGATTTGTGTATATAATATATTATGTCACCACAAGGATGTAGGTGTATCAAATATCACAATCATTCTACAAAAAAAATAATTTTACATATTCCCATTTTTTCCTTTTTATCCTATTTTAATCTTCTTAGTAGTTTAATTTTTTAAATATTTTTTAAAAGTACAGTAAAATCATAAGAAAAACCATAACTTCAAGTCGTTTCAATTTAATACATTCAGTGGTTTTTGAGAGGAAATTATCAGTCAATGGTTTTGGCTTTATTATATTTTATATTATTTACACAAAAAAAAAAAAAATTGTAACAAGTTAAGTTTAACAAAAACTAAAATTAAATATACCTACAGTTTTAGTTAATTCAAAAATGTATTAAAAAAAAATTTAATAATGGAAAAAATTACTACATACCTACGTACTAATTTCAAAAGTAATTCATAAGCAAAGCAAATGAGCTTTTATTTATAACTTTAATGTTACTGTACGATGGTATAAAATGCAAATACAAAATGTTCCAGATTCACAAGAGTCATTTATATTAAATTTTTTTTTACTTTATTTTATTTTATTACTCCACTAGCAGAGTAATTTTTACTAATACTTGTATATAAATATAAATTTTAAAATGTAATTTACTTTTTTTTTTAAGACACCGACGCAAGAAAAAATATAACAAATATATTTAATGAAGGTAAAATATAAATTTATATTTATTAAAATTTTCAGTTTTGTGCATTCTTCCTGAAATTTTTGGTCAAATAATTAATGGATACATCAAAAATATATTTTTAAGCATTATATTATCAATTAAGAGCGTATTGATCGATTTATTATAAAGGAAAAACATCAATTTTAGATTATATCTATTATCAAATTGCAAATATTTTTATTATTATTTATTATATACCTACAAAAATTCAAAAAATATTATCAAATAAAACATACAAAAAAATACATTTCAAATAATGTGAAATAGATATTGGTATAAGTATAAGTATAGCAATAAAGCAAAAACCGAATTTGAAAAATAATACATAATGAAACATAATATCAAATTTAACTATTTTATCTTATTTTTCTAGTCAAGGAGGTACCAACAAAACTTAAAGGTTATTTGAAGTTCAGATAAAAAAAAAATTAATGAGTACCGATTATTTTATAATATAAATTATTAATAAATCGTAAAACAAACTTAAAACGATAATAAATTGAAATATATTATAACCCTAATACGTGCATATTTTTTTTTAATTATAAGTCCTAATATACAAAATATAATACATAATATATATATAATATATAAACATGATCATATATAATAATCATACATAATCATTTTCAACCTAGTTTTGAATTTGCGTATTCGACCTTAGGGCTTATACAAAATCTCTATTTTTGTAAGCAGTGATTTATTCATTTATCATTTATCATTTTAAATAAAACGTAAAAATCACACATTCTAAAATAGCAACCCACAAAAGAGTAGCCTGGTGTTTTTTTCCTCATTTATTCATTTACCTAACCTAACAAAAAAATAACATACACACCTAACATATTTATGAGTATTTAGAATTTTTCAAATTGTATCATTGTATATGTTTATCTACCCCCAACATAAAATATACTATTTTTAAATGTAATTATAATCAAGCAATCGTTTTATTTGATTCATAGGCGCGTCACGCATTTGGGCGAATTTTTAAAAATTGCAATGTGTTTGGGCAAATGATTTTAAAACATTATAATGCTTTTGGGCGAACATTTTTTTTATTATTTATTTTTAATATCTTGGGATGACCTGTTTTTCAAGTGGTTAGATTCACTAAAAATATAATTTTCAATTGAATTGCATCGTTTTGTATTGAATATATAATCAATTTTAAGATCAATATTTTACATTACTACAAATTTTACATAACCACCATAGTACGCAGATACGCAGATACGCGTTATCTATCAGACTGAACTAAGAAAAAAATGAATGTAAATATCAAACCGAGCAGAAATACCGCGTGTTTGGCACTCGCTCACTACGCTCGCTGGGTGCCTTCGCTTTGCTCCGCTAACGGATAATAGCCTAAAACCTATTGCATCCAAACCTGGACACTTTACGCTACTTAGTCTAACCCTAAACTTTAAAACATTTTGAGAATTTTTATGTTTTTTATTTGCCCAAACGCAAACCGCCCAACTCGCCCAAACACATTACTTTTATTATACCTACTGGTAAAAAGACAATTCTCCCAAATGCAAACCGTCCGATTCATAGAGTTTCTTTATAATGTTTTTTTTTTATTTTTTTACAAGCAATGATTTAAACTTTTAAAATTTAAATGAAGTTGGTATAAGTAAACTCTATAAAAGTTAACAGTTAACAGTACACAAGACATGAACTTAGTGTTCATTTACATTCTATAAAGATAATCATCAATCAATTAAATTTGCTTAACGAATTTATTTTTAATTAGAATTTCCCAAAATGTACTTCCGTTATCTCAAAAGGCACGAAAAAAATACTGATAATAAATGTAAGTAAAGTATTTATGTCCATATTTATTTATAGTTTCTTAAGACGCTTGACGTAACACAAACATAACACTGAGAACATTTTTTTTAAAATAGATAGAATTTAAAAAAATATTTTATTTCGTTCCATCTTTTGCTTTTTTTTAGTGCCACTTATATTGAACAAAAGTTCTTTCTGTTTATCTCAAAGTAAATACCTTGTTTTTGTTTCCTATCAGATATATTGGAGTACATTAAATTATTAATGAACTTGTATTATTGTTTTAAAACTGTCTAAATTTTCAGCTTGTATGGGTAATTATACTACGAAAATACGTTCATTAAAATCAAATCTGTTACAATGTTCATAATTGTT